>JAMBLF010000462.1:0-267561 GCA_030578115.1 Leucoptera coffeella
TTTCTTTACCAACAACTATCTTTTCAGGATTTATTTATTTAAAAACAAGAACAGTAATTTCTTAATGCAGAAATTAAAACTATATATATATATATATATCTTTACTATATCTTTTCAGGACTACTTAATAATATGTTTTAGGCCATATAAAAACTACTGGTATACATTTTGTCGCACTAAATCTATTAGGTATACATATGTACTTCGTGGATTCATAATCTTTTTTCTATATTTGTCATTGTATATCCTTACATACATAATATATAGCCATGTCCTTCAATCACCTCGATGCACTTTTAGCAGTGGTATCAGGATTGTAGCGGCGTTCATATAGAATACTTGTGACAGGGTGCTAGCCCATTGTCCCATATATACAAAGCACATTGGTCACGATTGACATTCTTTAAGGAAACGCAGCTATAGTTTTAAGAGATTCGCGATTTACACTCATGATTAATAAATAACGGGACTTATCATAACGCAGCTAGTTTACATTTTATTTACAGGACTATTCTTAATTCGACGTAGCTCAGTTGTTTGGGGCTTGTTTCTGTATCAGTGGGTACAGGGTTCAAATCTCGCTCGGGCATGTACCAATGGAAATGAATTTCTATGTACATTTTCGTAATAAAAACATATTTACGAAATGCATCGAATTATACGGTGAGGGAAAATATCGTCAGGAAACTTACCTGTTCGTCGAACAGGTAATAGTTAGTTCTTGTAAATGGCGTCATGGCTTACCACATGTCACATTGAGTACTGACTATCTGGTCAACACGTTGGTTTGAGGTGTCCATAGAATTACTACCTTCGCAATTGCGGAGATGGAAACCTGAACCTCTGACTACCCTGTGAGGGTTAATGGTCGTATGGTACGGAGATTGAACAAATGTTATATAATTTACATTATACTAATAACATCCTTTAATCCCTTCAGAGTGGATAGAACCTCGGAAATTAATATATCCTAGGTCAATTTTAGCATAAATTTTTGGGTTGTTGGCGATGTCATGATGGTGACAGGTTGTTAGATCATCGTACAATAGACATGGCGGGAAGAACGACAACTAGCATTATTTTTAAGTCCCAGACTAGCATTCCTTAAATATTATATAAAATCTTGTATAATGTTGTAATAAATAAGTAATATACCAGACTCAACGTAACATGTTTCAAGTCTATAGTATTTCACAGGTCATAACTAATATCTACCCAGACTAACAAGGGGCTATCTTCTAGATATATTTTTTCCCCACTGAAACCCAGCACTTGTCCACCCATCTAGCTAATGAGCTCACCCAGCGTCGCTCAATTTGGGTGATCTACCGAGAACCGGCGTGCAAGAAAATCGTTCACTAAATGTCATAAAAGATGTCGTTAATGGTAATGGCAGCTCGTTCTACGATTTATTTAGAGGGAACGAGCATGGGGCTTTTGAAATCTTTACTATACATAGGTGCACATTACGTACGTTTACCTATTGAGAGGTAGGTAGAGATCATAGATCGTCAATGTTCACGAAATTACAACTTTCATTTCATTGATAATGATACATGTTCTCATACACATTCGACGGTTATAGGTACTTCTAACGTCATTCTTTTTCAGCATGTTGTTTCCTGGCCATCATGTCTTTACTATGTATATTTACTACGAATTAGTCATACCAATAGAATTATCGTTTCATGTTTGTTCTAGTAGTTGTTGTGAAGGATGTTAGTATAATATCAAGTTGCTGCATTTTTATCCTGGCTTAACGATAAGGAATAATAAAATATATTGGAAAACGAATAAGCAAACTATCACTAATAATTGATTATTAACACTATCAATGCTACGAGTTTTATTTCACTATTATGCTAAAATATCCCAGGATCGATGTGTCTTAAAGGTTCTATCTATACTAAAAGGAATTAAAGGACGTGAGTAAATATACATGTGCTTATAGAAGTTTATGTAAATAAAGCCGAAATGCATCACTTATATGACGTGAGAACATTACGGGAATCTTCATGTTTATTGTTATAGAAAAAATAGTCTATGTCTATATAGTGACATGGTTTTGCAGCTCTCACGTTAACCCTTTCTGATGAAATTTAGGTTCTATGTAACCTTAAAAGACTCCATTGACGCAAACAGGAGCATGTGCAGCTTTTATAACTACGCAAAGGATAGAGAAGATCTTAACTAGGTATTTCGATAGTTGAATAACATACAATAACTGGAGTATTCGTTTCTCTATTTTAGCTATAACACGATGTCCTACCTACCCTTGACCGCTTCGTATTCTCGGAACGTCGTAGTCGTCGCTAATAGTGCCAAACGTAAGTGTGGAGTAAAATCCTTGGCACGGCGTCATTTCAGTCAACTCCGTTCTATGCACGCTGGTTAGCATGCAAAGTAGTCCAGGCCACACCGTCGTAAATTATTAATTAACCCATTTACCTAGGGCGATAAATTTCGCCGATCGCGCATTAAAAATCCCAAACAGTGTCTCGTTTCCCAACAAACATGGCCGGTCTAATTCTAGCGCTGCCATTGGTCCATTTGTCATGCGACGCGGCGTCTTCGCATTCATTTGTCACGCTGCTTAGCCGAGAAATTTGAGCAATTTTTAAGTTTTGAGTTATTGCGCTCCTGTCAGGTTTACTAACTGCACTATTCGGTTCTAATTTTATAATCTGATTCTAATCTTTTAGGACAGTTCATTAATTTTGGATTACTACGTTGTGTGTGACACGCACAAGATTGGTCGTAAATAGAATGCTTACTAGCAGCTTTTCATCATAGCATATCTAATGAGTTGAGATATCTAAGTGTTACTGAAATTTATTGGGCGATGGTCTATCAGTTACTTGAACAACTTGGTTCCTTTTCCCTCCTCATAAGGGCGTTAATAACATTAATTAAGTAATAACATTCAATTACTAGGTACATAGTTTAGAAAAGATCTAAAAAGGGATGATAGTTTTTCGAATTAGATCTCATTGTATGTGACTAAGGTTTTCAGCTGTGGTCCCAATTATTGAGTCCTGCATTATACTTTACACTTCTGATCCTGGATACTTTCATTTATTATATACATTACATTTCTATACAGATATCTTATTAGTGAGATCCATTAGTAACAGTCCTTCCGCTTCGTCGATATCTACCTCTTCTCATTCATAACTCGAGATGTGTTAATAACTTAGTTTACAGTTTATTCACATATACATATGTATATACTTCGCGAGTATTATCCATTGCGGGGTCGTCAGAAGTTCGCGTAACCATGTTTGCTATTGCAAAGTTTGTCATTTATATGTTTTGAATCGACACTAATCACATATGTTGCTTCACGGCACCGTGTATAGGCGCTGACTATTCTTATGCAGGTAATAGACAGGTTCCCGCACCACTCAAATATTGTATTACGACCACTGAATTTATTACTTTATCTCACCAGACTGTTACAAAACCAAAATTGTTTATGTCTGCGCATGAATGGAATGTAATAATTACGATACAATTTATCGGTTACGAAGATTCAATGGAGTGTTTATAAAAAACATTATTCAATACTCAATTAAATGGGTGTGAGTGAAGCAAGAGAGATTTGTCAGGATCGTTCCTGGTGGCGATCGATAGTCTCTACCTTTTTCGTTACGGACGTAGCGGCATGAATATATGCATGTATGTACATCAGTCAATTCATAGAAGTTTATGAGTTATCATATGTTAATTTGGCTCTATTCTTATGAGAATATAATAAGATGCTACTACCATATACGTTATTGTATGTATCATCTTTTTAAAACTTTATATCCAAAATTATATATACGAAAAAAGATTATTCAAACTCATTGTTCTGTTCACCCCTCTGCAGTACATAGACTAGAGTGCTTATGTAATAGAGTATCAAATCTGATTATAACTACTAATTTCGTTTAGTGCATACACTATAGATACATTAGTATTACAATCACAATGCTGCCAACCGAAGCGGGAATTAATCGTATGTTTTGACTGGGAACACTAAATTAACATAACGTAAAACAAAAGAGTTTATTTTCAGCTTCCTGAGAACTAAAATAAATAGGACTGTGAACTGTCTGATATATACACGTATAAATTCGTATGTATAGTACTTATATTAGTGACCCGGTCCGGCTTAGCACGGGTATAAAATATATAGCCTACTCCACTATTTAATGGATGTTATTATACATATAAACCTTCCTCTTGAATCACTCTATCTATTAAAAAAAACACATCAAAATCTGTTGCGTAGTTTCAAAAATTTAAGCATACAAAGGGACATAGGGACAAAGAAAGCGACTTTGTTTTATACTATGTAGTGATAGTATAATTGTAATTATTATTATATAATTATAATATATATCAATAGTTTTCTTTCTTTCATGCTTCTTTTGCCATACCTAACTTTCACTACCATAAGTCAATGGAGCCAGCACAGCCCTATGAATAGCCATACGTGCTATATTGAAAAAGGTTGACGTTAGGAGTACTTATAACCGCCGAGTTTGAGAAGATGTATGAGTGTCAATGAAGCGAAAGGGGTACTGTCAGGATCGGGACAAGTGGGATCCGTGATCTCTGCCTACCCCTCTACAGGGAATCAGGCGTGATGTTTATGTATGTATGTAAATTCGTAGCTAACTGCACCGAGTGTGTATGAGGAATTCTATGTATGTCAATGAACCAAAATTTGTTTGCTAGGATTAAAAAAAGGCAATTTTCTATCTCTGTACTACTCACTAGATATACCGGCGTGATGTACACCATTACTCTCTCTTTTTAAAAGAGGTAAGAGGTGTGCCGTGCTAGTCTGGGACGTAAAAATAATGCTAACTAGCTGCCGTACTTTCCGGCATATCGTAGGAGACGATTAAACGGCTAGGGGTAAATTGAATTTATTGTATGATATTATATATCAGAGGTTCTGTCCACCCCGAAACGGATTAAAGGATTTTGTATATGTATGCTTAAAAGGCTAGTGACAGACTTCGGTTTGGGTGCTGTCGGAGGATCAATGATTCAGGTAAGCTGTATCAAATACGGAGACAGCACCTTTTCACTGCATCAAGTACCTACTCTTTAATATTGATGTTGTGTCAAAGTGTGTATATAAATAGTGTTATGTTAAAGTGTATATAAGCAGTGAATAACTGTTTTTCTTTCTTTCTTTTAAAGAGGTCTTCAGAGATTACGGTTCCATCTTTTCAGTCAGATATATTTCACATTCTGGCTATTATTAAGTCACCTTTTTACGTTATTATCTTTAGTACATGTCATACGGCGTATGTAACCGCCCTTCCACTTCACTAATATATCCCAGTTCATTACCGACCTAGAGTAGTACGAGTATTGTCTGGCTGTATTACTACAGATAATATAATCTTTTAGATAACATCTACAGGAATTTAGTCTGTTTTAGTACTAGGACGAATTTAGCATGTTATTAGGTAAAGTTATATAAGAAAAGGAATGTTATTTATAGTGAATTTACATAGAATTCCACGTCCGTAAATACCTTGGAGAAAAGGAATCATCTCCTTTATCATTTATTAGGTAGTGATATCGTATGGAAAATTGGTGACAGGTTGTTAGCCGATAGCCCAATAAATTTCATATACGACATGCCAAGAAGAAAAACGTCAAGTTAGCGTTATTTGACGTACCAGACTAGCACGTGAAATTAATACGTATAATACATACACAAAAACATAAGACTGACTAAAAAATAGAGGTTTATATATATTTAATGCTCCATTATCAGAACTAATTTGAAACTTTGATTTGTTAATGACTATCACGACACTAGTAACTATTCTACACTATTACGTATACAATATAGTATACTATTCTACACTACTACTAAGTATTTCACCTACACCTTAAAATATTTTCTTAACATCCTACCCTTGACAAATGAGGTTATTCTCCAAAAAGGTTCTCCCCTTTCAATTCCATTGCGTATAAACTATTATCTTAGGCCCTTTGCCCGTTAGGATCAGGTGTTGTTCCTAGTCTATCTAGAAAGCTATGCCCTAGGGTAGTACGTAGTCAGAATTCCTTATTAGGCATTCCACGGAACAAAGGCGGCATGAGATGTTGGTGTAACGAGGTTATTATGTTTTGTTGAAGCTTTGTTTTTCCCTCAATGGAATTATGCTGGCTCGGTTTATCATTTAGCACAGTTTGTGTATTCATTCGTAATGGCGTAATGTTTTTTAATTTACTTGCGAATGGGTGCTTCTTTTCAATAGTATATACTGTTTCTGTATAATAGTATTATGTAAAAAGCAATGTATAAAGGATTTACAATCCAAAAGTGCCGATTTCATTCCTAAGGCGTATATATGTATATCCAAAGATTTGATTTCCATTTACGTAATTTTCGTCTACGGTGAAGGAAAACATCGCGAGGAAAGCTTATTATATACCGAAATAGCTTGTACAATGCGACAAGTAAATCTATCTGTCACTTTGAGTAGTATCTGACGTAAGGTAACAAAAACAAACATGAAATATCACAATGCAAAGATGGTCAAAGCTCTAACTACCACAAAGCACTCGATCGTACTTATGTTAATTAAGTTCCAATATACTCGTTTACAGCGGACTATCCTTCAAAGTTTTCCCAAGGGACCATTCGTGTGAAGTAGGTTTACTTGACTGCTAACTAGGGGCTCTTTTCCTTATATACATCCGCATAGTACATAGATAGGGATGTCCGGTTCCCTTTAGAAGAATAGGAACATATCACGAATAGTTGTATATCACTCGCGCTTGATCAGTGTCTATACATATATACTTTGTAAGTATAATGTGGTCTATTCTTTTTATAAGAAAATGGGCCTTATCTCGTATATTTTATAAATGATATTACCTTTGCTTTGTTTTGTTGTAAAATGAATAAAAATCGCAAGTCTTTCAAAATTTTATTTTAATTTAATAATGGTAAATGGTGTCGTTTTTGGTAGTACGTTTGATATACATAGTAGAGGAATATTATTATTTTTGTATTCGAGTATCTAAGGGTTAATGTACTTTATTACGTGAAAGCCTAGCCCACTGATAGACCTTAGATCCTTATTATTGGCGATCCTGAGTAACCACACCGGATGCTTGATATATAAAGTTTCATGAAAAGCCACATCGAAAATTTATTGCCATATATACGTATATCATTAGTTATTATTCTACATAAACGTGGTATATGTACAGATAAGCACATATAATTATGATGTTTTCGGCTTTCTATCCAATTATTAAACACTTACGTATAACATTAATAATAGTTGTGACACTATTACAACAATTGAAATAGCCTATAAGAATAGTGTTAAGGGTACTAGTCAACGTATATTTCAGAAATATATTCTTATTCTATATAGATAAGTGCATATATAGTATAGTATATAGTATAATCAACAACCAGACTGGAAAGCAGAAGAAAAGCGTAGTTAATAACTCTACCTCCATCGGGAATCAAACCCGGGACCTCACGATTCGCGTTCAGGTGGTCGTTATTATTAGTAACTATATCTACAGTTATTCTTCTTTATACATTTGTCTTATGATTCGTTCTTAGTGTTTCTAGTCCAGTGCGAAGTACGTTTACAAGTAGCCAGTGCCCTTCCGTTTTTAAATAGGACAATGCTTGATGAATGGTTGTGTCATGTCCCAACCGTGTTGCAATTCATTTTTACGATACACGTCTGTTGTAAGTTTATTTCGGTGCAGTTGACTATTGTGATAGTCTCGTGCTAAATGGAGTAACAATAGTCACTACCTTTAACTACGTAATTTTACGTGAGAGAAGATGAAGAACTAAGATGAATAGAATCAATTGGGCGATAGGCTAGTAAACCGTCACTAATGTTCCATATAAATGCCATTGCAACTCCATTATGAATGCTAAAGGTGACAAAGGAGGTTACAAAGCCTTCAAATGTTAAATAATAAACTTAATTATTGTCATATTGCTAACCAATGCACAGACTCCGAATTTTAAATTTAGTGTACGTTACTCATACCTAATAGATTCCATTGACCCCGAATCCCTTAGTCCTACGACATGCCGGAAGAATGGCAGCTAGTTAGCAATACTAGCACGGTACTTAAAAAAACAAATAATAAACTTGGTTAGTATCGAATTGTAACCAATGCATATACTACGAATTTAAAATAGTCTACGTAACTCACAGGAACCTAGCAACTTTTGAACTTCAGTTACCAATACCCATAATTATGGCTATCAATATTAGAACGGGGCATCATTTGGCAGTCCCTTATCAGAAGATAAGGCAGTGCTACAAAGAAGGCTGCCTGGAGTAAAACGCCTCGTTATAACTTTTTTATGGGCCCAGACCCTTGGAGTGAAGCATAGAGTACCTCACCGAAATAGATGGGAGAAACAAAACTAGGCCTTTTGTTCTTATTTGAACAAATTATTTACAATAAAACAAATGAAATTAATTTAACTATAAATTGAATATATCTAAAAATTTGTCACTGTCGTTGGAGCGCAGAGTGCCCATAATGCTGACAAAAAAATTTTTTATTGTTTTGTTTATTAAAAATATATTTTGATTATATTTTTTTATGTCTTTATTGGTAGACAAAGGTTTATGTTCGTATGCGAAATAGTGGATTTTGCGGTAGTAACATTAGCCATATAAATTTTTCACTAGATAGTTTGTTATCACGGTCTCTTTTCCCATAATTTTCATAAAAATGTGTTTCGAAAAGTCAATCTGTGTGTTCTCAATATGTGATATATAAATAAAAAAAAAACATTCTCTTCTGAATTTATCATTCAGTATGCCGTTTATTTCACTAATATTTTTTTTTTCATAATAGCTAAAACAAATCTATCACAAATTTAAACATTTTGTCAAAACTTTTTCGTACAACTTTCCTAAAACAATTTTCCGATCCTTTCAATACCACGTCTATTAGGAACCCTAGTCTGCAGATTGATGAGGTTTCCGCAAACGATAATGAGGTGGGTTACGGCCTGCGACCTTGGCAGCCTCCGAGATTAAGTGTAGCACCGCCCTAATTGTTGCAGTGAGGCCTACTTACAACATGTATGTATTCAGTGTCTGGAGTTGAGGAAACATACATACATATACAACCTTTACATGTACGTCCTTTAATGTCTTACGGGGTGGATAGAAATTCGGTGATATAAAATCTGCTTGGTCACTTATAGCTTTTATAATGGGATTGTGATTATCCATAAAACAATAATCATAGGTTGCTAGCCCATTGCCTAATAGATTCCATGTCTAAACCATACTCCTGATGGATCTATTAAGTCTAGAAACTAGTCACCAATATTCTTTATCAATGCAATAACAAAAATAGTTTTGCTAAAAGAGACTGATGTTATGGTATGTCTGTGATGCTACGTTCACCTCGAAATAGATTAAAGGTCGTAAATGTATGTACATGTATACAAGTCCCTCAACCTGAATGTATTTATCTTTGTTATAAAGTAATAAGTATCACACACACACACCAATGTTTGTATCAGGATTATAATAGTCTATATATAACTCTTTAACAAACACCTAAAAACAACTATCAAACTATACCTTAACAAACTATAAAAATAGTCATACCTACAACATCACGAAACACTTCCAAGTAAAACCTAAATATACTACATTAAATTGTACCTTAACAAAGCATAAAGGTGTTCGTACACAGGCGTCAATCGTCGGCAGCCGCTGGCCAGTGGGGAGGCGCCTTTATCACATCATCTTTCAAACTTTCTCTCTGTGACGGTTTTGCTCTGGTAACGATTGCTGTGATGTTCGGAATATGTTGGTTTATGTCAGTTACCAATGTTCCACATATATATCTGCACAACCTCGCAATATAATACTGAATTATTTATTTACAGCCACAAAACATACATAATACAAACAGTTTACAAATCAAACTTACAAACTAGAGGGCATAGATTTTGCATGTAATTGTCGCAGCAAAAAGATTATATATACCATGTTATGTGACCAAATACATAGATATTATTATTTTTCTGAGGGTCTGTCTAGACGGTATTAAACGAATGTATGTGTACTATAGAAAAACAGATAAAATAGGTTTCATGACAGTCTTATCTTGGGATTAAAAATGTATAAAAATAAGGATAATCAAAGAACATATGCAAGGTACGTACGTCTTAAGCGTCTTTCGGTGTAATGTTAAACAAATCTTACTCAAAACTTAAGATCAATAAAAAGTCTACTGTTGTCCTAAGATATTGATATTTGTTACCAAAACTATCAAAAGGTTTCCTCACAATTTACCCTCACCGAAACCAACAGCATAAACACTCGATTACCCATCTCCTAACTGCCGCATGTATCGTTGCATTTATCATAGCCGTACACAATACGTAGTAGCAAATGTTCCGAACATCCTAATTGAAGTGGGCTGCACCTAAATTGCAGGCTTTTGTGTCTCAGCCACCCCCCCGCACACAACAATGCAATGAGCTCTCGTGCAAGTCCCTCATTTCTCTTCGCGAGTTATTGTTCCGGTCTGCAAGGGGAATTAGGTACAGCCTAATTTTGGCAAGGAAGGAAGAAAGACGCACAATGGGAGAATCTTTCTTTGGTTGCCGGTTGAGAGGTTAAAGTTTAATTAAACGCTTGTGTACGGAACTGGTTTACAGTCGCGCAAGGTTTCCGGATTTATATATGTATATATTTGTGAAATAATTGCAGACTATTAAAACTATTTAGGTACACTACAGAATCTGTTTTGTCGCACACTTAAACTGTGAACAATATTTACAAAATGAACTTAAAATGTATTGACGTCAATTTATTTTCAAAGAGAGGATAATGCAAATAAGCTCAATAGACTTTTAACACTTTTTGGCTGTTTAAGTTTGCCTCTTATGACTATAGATCATCAGCTTGAAATATAGGTATTAATAATTATAATTTTCTTAAATAAGCGTGGATTAATATCCATACTACAAGTCTTAAATGTCTTTAGCAAGGGATAAGTTCAATTAGTTTAATACTATCGTACAATAATATAAATATCAATGTGTTTGCAGAATCGGAAAATCGATATTCAAATAAAAAAATCCTTCTATAAGCCGCGTTTACAGTCGCCTGAATACGTGTGTATGTGTAAATAATCCCTGTGTTTCGCCTGTAATGTATGTCTCCCAGCCCATTATCCCTTATCTCGTAGGGTTACACCTTTCGTCATCATAATTCCGCCCTTAGTGCAGCCGAGCGGCAAATCAGATCATTACGTCAATAATTTGCCCAAAAATACGGCGACATGGGCACGAAAATCCATGGGTAGCTTATTTTTGGGTAACAAGCTCTCTTGTAATGGTCTGTGCTGATGGGAGATTGTGGGAGTAGTCTGTGTTGGTAGAACTGATAGTAAATACAGAAGAGTATGTATGAAGGCAAGTATTTGTACAGATTTGTTAGGATCGTTAAAGATAACGATCGACAGTATCTGCCTGTCTCGTTAGGAAACTATGGTCGTAAATATATGTACATATATTCAGAAGTATTAATCTCTATTGATTACTCAACAAAATATATTAATATATCATTTTATTAAAACAGTCGGAGATACAATATTTATATTTTAAAGAAAAGAAAGAAACATAGTTTAGTTTTATATTATTTGCACAGCCCATAACCCAATAGATTCTTATAACCCATAGTCCCTCATGACCTTCTACACATGAAAGACAAGCAGCTTGTTTGCATTGTATGTACGTTTCTATACTACTACGGGCCTTTGTTGACAGACGCATATAAAATGTAGATCTGAGACTAACGACTTACTCATTTGTATATGTTAGTTTTTTGTCTACATCCACACATATAATATTTAATAATAATATACAGGACACTATTACACCAATTGAACTACCCCCGGTAAGTTCATTTAAGACTTGTGTTAAGAGTTCTAGTCAACGTACATTTAAGAAATATATACCATATAGAGATAAATACATATTATAATCAACAACCAGACGGGAAAGCAGAAGAAAGGCGTAGTTCTTAACTCTACCTCCACCGGTAATAGAAACATTCGTTCAGGTGGCTAATCGATCGCGCCACGGAGGTCGTCAAAACATATAATAATAATAAAAGCGTTTATTTACGGCCACAAAAACATACACAATACAAAACGTTTACAATAAAAAACTTACAAACTAAGGGGTATAACATGTGCATGTTATTATCGTTATATATATTATGTCGTTATATTTATGGAGACTAGCCCAAGCCTTTGACTATACATGCCTATGTGAACCCTTTAAACCGAGCTTGCGGATCCTCTGGCTATTGATCAGCTGGATAAGGTCTAAGGGAGATTTATTGGGGAATAGTGCTGCGTCCACGGCCGCCGTGATTAAGAGGTGCCACTTGCTTGGTTTTTGAGTTGGACGACTTTTAGATATAGGTTAATAATATGTTATATTTAGTTGTTAATAATATGTTATGGGTTAACTTAATATTGACTTGTAAATTGTTGTGATACTTTAGAATGTTTGTATAAAATTTGCATATTTCATTGTTAGCGTTATAGTATTTCCCCATGGCATTAACTTGTGTTATGAAAATGGAGTTGGCATAATAGTTAAATAAATACTTTATCTTTACAGGATACTTTAAAGGGTTTATGTTATTTGGCTATATGAATCGAATTAGAAATATTTTACGTATTAATTTTTAATTTAATATTTAAGTTTTTCTGTAAATTCTATAAATACAAATTTTAACTGCACTAAAATCCTTCGTAGTATTATTTTACAAATTTCTAATTATCTTTATGTTGAGCGTGTTTAGTATTCTAGATTCCTTGTCTATAGCAGGATATTGCAAATAAAATTTGCTAATGTTAAGCGATATATAATGTATTGTGTACTTATTAATATCAAATTATATTATTTAGTTACGATAAAATATCACTTCTTAAATCATTTTTACAACTATCACTCGTAGTTAATAACTAACGGGACTTATCACGTATGTTTTTATATAATAAAGTTACCTTTATTAACCCGACGTTTCGGCTACGTTGCATCAGCCATGGTCACGGGCAGACTGAACTCAACGTAGCCGAAACGTCGGGTTAATAAAAGTAACTTTATTATATAAGTCCCGTTAGTTATTAATCATGAGTATAAATCGCGAATCTCTTAAAACTATTATTACTCGTAGCATTAGACTCGTAAAACCTACTTTATTCCCTCTTAAACCCAGTATAGAAGCCTACCTTTTCTCAAGAAGCAAGGCAGGAGGTCGTCGAGCGATAAAAATGTGGAGCACCCGCCTGCCCCTCCGACAGGCTGGCAGCTTCATAACTCACCGGACGCCACGTCATAATTGATTCATTTCGAATGATAGTTATTGGAACAGGCAAAGATTGTGCGTGAATAAAAAAAAAGAAAAAATATATTGAGAATTTAACATACAAATTTACATACTCATCACATCCGTAGTGGTAGATAGTACTACGAATATTGCCTGAAATAGATAAAGATAAACAAAACATATACCAAAATAATATGTAACCAAATTGAAAAGAAGAGAGAAAAGATTGGAATGTACTTTGTGTTCGGTTATTTTAGAAATTAATGGACGTGGGACTATGTAACTAATAAAGCTTTACTAAATGTGTTTTAATGTTGAATGACGATCCATGGTCGAGATTCTAAAAAAAACAAAGTTTACAGAATCTTACATATAAATTCACGACGCTAATTCCTTTCGGGGTGTACAGAACCTCGAAGATATAATATAGGTCACTTTTTAGGATAAATATTGGTAGTTGCGGTGTCATAATGGAATATTGGTGACAGATTGCTAGTCAATCGCCCAATATATTCTATTTACCTTAGTTACCTACGTGATTCCAGGAAAAACGAATACTTATAATAAAAACACACTTTCCAACCATTTAGGGAAGTCAGAGGTTCACGTGTGTATGTCCGCAATTCTAGGGTTAGAGATTTATGGCCAAACCGAATCTAGTTCTCAAGGACAGGTGGCGTTCTATACCTACTGCTACATGCTATTGCTTCTACCTTTTTAATACGGAAAGGATTTCTACATACACACCACTATTCTGACAGTGCGGTAGACAGATATCATGAGCCCGAGTTTTCTCCTGGCAAATTACTATACTAATATACGAATCTTTATACACATTTCGTAGTTATAGATATTTCCTACGTCGCCATAGAATTTTTAATAGTTTTATGCCCCTCAATGAAGACAATAATACTCTTGCGAGGTAGTCACAGGTTTAGATTTCCATCGCCGCAATTCGAGGAAGTAATCCTATGGCTACCTTGAATTCACGTTTTGATCAGATAGTCAGTACTCAATATGACAGTTGGTAAGCCATGTCACCATTAAAAAGCACTAACTATTACCTGTTCGATGACGTAGGTTTCCTCACGTTTTTTTCCCTCATCGTAGTATTCAATACTATATTCAATTCAATATATACCTAAACCCCATAAGAAACCATAAAAAGATTTACTAATACAGCGTAGTGAAGTTCTATGTTACGACAACACTATTACGACGAGGTGATTCCACGTTCAGCCAAAGCATAAGTTAGGTATAATCAAATTGAATAGCTAACTTGTCTCTACGTTGTCTGTGTTCCGAGATACTGTCACCACGAAAGCTTTGTGCTTCGAATTGCAGGTATCTTTGGGAGTTTGCAAATGAATGCACTGCAAATGGCGTCCTTCTATGCTTTATGGAACTAGAAAACAGTAGCGTACTTCATGTTATAGCGTATTCAGTTGTTTATTGTATAGTTGCGGTAACTAGGTTGTAAGAACTTAAATATAGGAATCTTCCTACTTATCCCAGAGCTTACAATAAAAATCATTACTCAGAACTATTAACATAATACTACAACTTTCATTCATAAGTTAAAACGAAACACAATAGTCAAAATGTTACGTACGTTGTGTAGTAATTATGAACGATTTTTGATCTACGTCTAATTATCCCTATCTTTGAAAATTTCCCAAGATCTACATAAATACATTCACGTTCCTTTCGGGGTGAACATACTAGGTCTCGTTTTAAATAATTATAAGTTTTTTTTTTGCATGAATGAATATTAGGTTGTGACTTTAAAAGGAACATTTGTGTCAGGTTAATAACTAACGGGACTTATCGCGTAAGTTTTTATATGATAAATGTTATTAATCATTAGTATAAATCGTGAATCTCTTAAAACTATAATTTGTGTCAGGTGTTAGCCCATCCCACATTCATCACATACATCTGGGTACCTTAGTCACCAATTACGACATGGTTAAGATCTTTGTGAGATCCTTCTAATCAGATCATGCTATAGAATATTATATTATTAAATATGGTTAAAAGAGAGATTTAAAAAAAGAAAACTCCTACTGCACTACATATACAGTTCTCGTGAGAAGTGATATCTTTAAGGGCGATGACAAATTGGCCACCCATTGCGGCTCATTAGGGGGTCTGGCTGTGACGTCACTCGATTGTCATTTGTCTGTCTGACCTGAAGAGATTGGCGGTCGCAGCTTCAGGTATAGTCTGGTAGATATGTAGGTGTAGGAATCAGGGTACAGATTAAGTATACTCTGGAATTGAACGGAGCATGATTCGATGGTTAGGATATGTTACGCAGATGAATACATATATAATAGGTGAGAAGAAAAGTATCGTAGGGGTTGGTTTAACAAAACAAATGACGATGAAATAGGTGATATGTCATACTATAAAGGATGACGAAGTATACTGAAAAAGGGTGACTTGAGAAATACATAACTAATGAGTATCTATGTACGTATATGACTGCCAATGAAGCGGAAGTGGTTCATCCCGAATGTGGAAAACATATGGAGATCCGTGATGCCTATCACTCTTTAGAAACACACAGACGTGACATGAATGTATGTAGAGTTAAAGACGCGATTGATCTATCAAGGCGAGTGTGCGTAGTGTAAAGAACAGAAGAACATGTATGAGAAGGGAAGCAAGAGAGATTTATCAGAATCGTTCCAGGTGGCGATCGAGTATCTGCCTATCCTGTTGGGGACGTAGAGGCGTGAATATATGTAACTATCTAAAAGCTATTTCTAAGAAATTAACTATTAGGTACATTTCCAAGGGAATAGGCAGGTTTCCTTACGATGCTTTCCCTCAGTATAATTGTTTTATTCTAGGTGTCAAATGTTGAGCCAAGGCTGTCTCAAACTTTAGCCAGGGAATCCAATTATGGCCTAATCCACTTAAGCGACAAATATTATGTCCAACCACCCACTTAATCGGCTATTTATGAGACATCACACATTTTCTAGTACGATATTTATCGATTCAGCAGGTGTACATCGATTAATTTGTACAAAGGATTCATACTGATTATATTTTTCACTGTTTAATCAACTTCTATTTATATATTCAAGTGGTATATATATTGCATATTTTTTCAAAAGAGAAATTATATAAATGATAGTTAATTTTATCCTTTATCTTAAATTAAATTGTAAATATTCTGACCTAATATACGTTTCGTTAAACGTTTTTCTAAACAAATATTTAAATAGTAAAAACTTAAAATAATTCCCACTATCCAGCAGAAGTCTATTATTTTTTATTTCTTTACGAGATATTTCCAAAAAACTAGCTCCAAACCAGAAGAAAACCGCAGTAAATGGCCGAAATTTATTTTATTCCCGCCAAAGCAAACATAATCCGCCATTTTGGATAACATCCAGCGCCATGTTTCAGCATCGGAACGATTTTGCCCTCCGAAACATTCGCCGGAAAAGAGGAAAATAGCAAAAAGGTTGTACTTTAAAGACATATCAGGCACTAAAAAATCTTTTTAAGCGTCTAATACTAGCCTTTCTTTCAGCATTGGAGGTAAATTGAATCTATTGGGCGATGGACTAGTAATCTGTCACCAATATATTGATGGAATATACGGTACACGATATATACAATGATTTATTGATAATGTTACAATATTCCATGCTTCGCAATATTATTCACTTTTATAACCCCGTTAGAACTGCTAAACGTGATCAAGAATTTAGGTCCATATAAAATATTTATTTATTAAGTTTTATCGGATGATCTATTAAATATTAAAAACCAATAAAAAATCTTAGTACTGATTTGTTTGCTCCTATTAAAGACCAGAGACAATTCCCCCTATACCAATAAAGGACGTAGCATGTATGTTGCACTTTAAAGCGTGCGTCACACGGCACAAACATTCGCGTGTCGCGATAGGCTTTCAGGGATTAAATTCTTCGAATGGTGTGAAACGTGAAATATCGGCCAGTTTCGTCATGTTGGATTTTGCCGTCCATTCAGCCGAATAATATATGTACGAGAACGTGCATTTTATTCCAATTGGCCATCGTTTTACTGTTACAGTAGTTGGTACTACGTATACATACTTAAGTCTTGAAATTATCTTTTGTGAGGTAGATAGTACTTACATACAATTTATATAACAACTTTCTGGGTCATGAAAGGTTCCTGTAATTGCGAAGTAGGCCATATTGACATTCGGAATGTACCTAACTCACTTGCCAATAGACGTGAACTTTTTACTTTTTGATATCTCCTTGGTCATCTTTTGTATGATTTGGGGCTGTAAAGAAATAAAAAGGAAATAATATATGATATCTTAATCTTAAAGTTAAAGTAAAAGTGACAAAAGAGTTATTATATATTTAACTTCAATCTGCATTAATACATAACAACATCAATTCGCAGAAAGGGATAAAAGAAAGTACCTATAACCACCGAAAGTATATGCAGAAGGTGTCAATGAAAGCAGTTAATCTTTAAATCCGTTAGTACGGCATTATAAATTAAAGCTGTAGTTCCACCCACAATGCAGGCAAAGTGAATGTGTAACGCCTTTAGAGCCGTCTGCTTTGTGCATCGGAGAGTGTGCTGCGGCCATTGCGAGTGGCGGGAATACATTATTTATTTTCTGCTTTTCAATGTTAATTCGGCCTTGTTGCAGACGCCATTTTGGGAGCCATGTTCTTTTTTGGTTTTAATAGAATCGTAAATTAGAGGATTGTAATTTGATTAATCACATACTTATGTTATGAAAGGACAGTTAAGCGCAGATAAGATGTATGATTATTAAATAAGCAACACACTGGAGTGCGATATAAGAAGTATCGATAACCACCGAGGGTATATACGATATAGATGTCAATGAAACACTGATATAAATATAGTGGTTTGCCATAAGATAAAAAAAACTACTTGTTTTGCCTCTGTAGGGATACTAGCCTTTCAAAATGGACAGAACCTCAGAGACATATCTATAAATACAGGTAAAATTTTAGCATAAACATTGGGCTAGTGTTTTCATATGAACCCCTAAATCACCTACGTCATACCAAGAACAATGACAGCTAGTTAGCACTCTTACTACCCCTCACTAGCACAGGACCTTCTACGACATTGCAGTACAAAAAATCCTAGCATTCTATTTTATTCCCAGTTTTTACGATTCTTAAATAATAATAATCTGTTACTTTCTAAAAGTTTACATAAACTGTAATAGTTTTTTGTTCTAGAGCTAGGTAAAGAAATATATGTATTTCAGAGGTAGTTTCAAATGTCCAGGTTTCAAATAATTATGCCTATTCTATTAAAATAAAAAAAAATTAATATAAGAGAAAAGAAAGGAAGAGAAAATGACAAAATCATCGTAGTCAACTCTAAACTTGTAAATTAGTAGTCTACTAATAAGAATCCGTGGTAGAGTTGTCTCTCAGTATAAAAACATGTTTTTCTTACTCTATAGCGGAGAGAGAAGATTAATGGTGTTCCAGCGGTGACCAACATTTGTGGTTATTTTTAATCTGAGTGACATAACGTACCTATAACCGTGGAATGTGTATATCGATGGAACAAGGGCAGTTTGACAGGATCGGAGTAATAAAGAATTAATTAACTCAAAGAAATTATAGACTTAACTCAATTCAACTCATACTCAAAGAATTAATTAAAGATATTAATAAACTTTGTGTACCCCGTAATACGGCACTGCACGTGTACATACATATTATACAATATTCAAGTCGATTAGTGACTTAGGAGATATTATATATCCGAGGTTCTGTCCACCCCGAAACCGATTAAAGGAGGTAAATCTATATGTACGTGTACATTTGTATGCAGATTTATAAGTCATAAATTATGTTAAAACGTAGTGTAGGCCGTCCCCTGCCGGTTGGACTGATGACCTGAAAAAAGTCGCTGGTAGTGGCTGGCTGAAGGCTATGAATTATTGTGTTTTATGACGTACCCTTGGGGAGGCCTACGTCCAGCAGTGGACTAGTATAGGCTGATTGATTGACAATATGTTTAAATAATTATTTTCGCATTATTTAAGACGTTGTTTCTGTACGTATATTTGAAACATCACTGTAAAAGCTTGCTTATATGTCAATAAGATTTTCTTCTAGAAGACAAATACATCCTGAATTTGAAAGCAAGCGAACCAGTATGCAGATGCTAGTTAATAATAAAGCTTCTTGTGACGTAATAAATAACAGTTTAAATTATAAAGCTACAAATACACGGAACTGCGATCAAAGGAACGACACAGTGAAAAATGACTCTTATGAGTCAATGTAAAATTTTGTATTTCATTGTACCATGGTAAAGTTTCAGTGTGCTCCTCGGATTATTATTGAGTAGAGATGGAAATGCTTGTGATATATCGGTGTTATTGACTTTGAAATATAAAATAAGGATTAAGTTGCTTTATTTTCACGTGACATATAAAGAAAATCATCTTCCGTTCCTTTCTCTTAAAAGTTTTATAGATGCTAGTAAAGAAGACCAGCTTTTCTGATATTAACAACCGACTACCACCGACTACAAGTAAAATTTTAGATATAATCATGTAGCATGTAAATGTGCTGTATCTGAAAACTAAAATAGAGCCATTTTAATTACTTATTTATGGTTGTTGCGTATAATAATGTTATAATAATCTGAGATTTTATAATTTGGCGTTTGTACGTAACGTCACAACATGCACGCAAAAGTTAGCAGATGTGAGCGAGGTATGAAAAAGGATTGTTCAAGGTGGCAACCACTAGTCTCTACTTATCCCAATGAGAAGTAGAGGCATGTACATGGATCGTGCTAGTCTGGGAGGCTCGTGCTAGTATGACGTTAAATAAATGCGACTATGGGACAAGTGGCAAATGGATTCTATTAGGCTATGGACTAGTAATCTTTCACACTAACACCAATTTTCCATCTCACATCAGAACCCCAATGTCATGCTAAAAAGTGATATACGAGATATTTTCGTGTCTCCGAAGTACTATCCACTAGAATGGGATGAAAGGTAACGTGATTGTATACGGTATATATGAGTCATATTTCCTTACAAAAGTACAAAAATCGTACCTTAAATTTAAGCCGCATTTAATCCGAATCAGGCCTAAAATTATGACTAACTCCTTTGTTCGTAAGTTATGTACAATGTAATAAGGAATAAATAAAAAATCAAATACCAGAAATAATCCGAACATCACACAGAATCGCAGATCGCGTGTTCGGAATGCATTTCGCAGCCGCAAACGATTTCCGACAGAAGTTGCCAATTGCATCGCCCGGGACAGCCATTACAATATTGTGTTTGCGTCTCGCGATATCGGGTTGCATCGATATTTTAATTGATGTCTGGAATGCTATTACACATGTGTTTTTGAAGTTTAGCTAAACATCCCTAACATAATTTTGGTATGAGTTAGGATATCTATATATTTATTTAATTTCGTCGGATGCAGATTGGAGCTAGATAGAAGATGTAATGAAAAGAATACTAATGCAATTTGGGGACACAGACACATTTTTTTATTGTTCCCAAAAACAGAATAAATAATGATCACTTCCAGATCATGAATGTATAAAAAATACATATATACATAATATGTATATTTTTTTTTTACATATTATGTATCATCTGAGACAGCACCTTTTCACTGCATCAAAGAATATCATTAAAGAGTATTTGTTCCACGCTAATCTAAAACGCTTGTGTAAAAAGAATGCTAGCTAGCTCCCGTTCTTTTAGGAAACCTAGCCTAGAGATTAATGAAACATGGCGTAGCAGTAGAAATCTGTCACCAATGATCCATATACAATCTAATACTATCTTAATATGAATGCTAAAATTAACCAATGATATTTATTTTCGTGTATAGTATAAGAACATTAATAAAATGTGCCTACCCTTATGTAGAGCAACGGATGAGATAAGTCTTGATCAAACAAATGATCGTGTTTTCGGACCTTAACCCTTGCAGGGTAGTTAGAGGTTTAGGTTTCCATCTCCATAATCACGGAGGTAGTAATTCTATGGCAACTTCGAACCCACATGCTGACCAAATAGTCAGTACTCAATGTGTATATATGAACATAGTTTAATGCACCAAATCTCCGGGAAATGGATTACGCGATACATGAGCATAATGTAGTGATAAAATAAATGTGAATGCACTGCAGTACTCAACTGACCGATTTAAATTTATGTCTGCGATGATGCACGGTCTTTGCTATGCAAATGTAATAAATAATATTTTATGTATATTGGTTATTTTGTTATGTCAGTTTTTGTAGTTGTGTGTAAAGTGTTTAATGCTTAGACTCTATAGCTCTACTTAAAAAAGAAAATTTATACACGTTACGCCTGTTTCTCTACAAAAGGGGTTTTACAGAGATCAAGGATCCTCTTTATTCCCTTAACTTTCTTTAATGACATACACTTCTTCACACACACTCTTAATATATTCATCATTAAATATGTATAATACTA
The DNA here is from genome assembly GCA_030578115.1 of Leucoptera coffeella. Lineage (NCBI taxonomy): Eukaryota > Metazoa > Arthropoda > Insecta > Lepidoptera > Lyonetiidae > Leucoptera > Leucoptera coffeella. The sequence goes on from JAMBLF010000462.1 coordinate 21,901, forward strand.
ATTTCGGTTTTATAGTTACTTATATACACTTCAGAACCTAAATTATCTCTTGAAAGGTAATCAGAGATTTACGTGTTCATTTGCGGAATCGTCAAATAATTCATTTAAAACTACATGATATGTAATTTTCACCTCATATTCACCAATATGCCCTCTAATATTCCATATAACCGTGTACAGGCTATTATGACCTATTCCTGACTATACATAGAGTGAGGATTCTTCACGATGATTCAATAGAACATTCCCACACTATACAACATACAATTCCTACTTTAGAGGGAAATAAAAAGACAAACGCGTTCACAACCATTAACCCTTGCGGGGTAGTCAGAGGTTCAGGTGTCTCTTATGTATTTTTATTTTCCTACATTATAAATTTCGAAATACAGTGAAATTTTCTCACGACAATTCAACAAAACCTTCCTACAGTATTAGTTATTGTAGTATTGGCAAGACAAATAGATTTTAAATTTTGCAACACCAAATACGCTACCCGATATCATTTTCGTCCATCCTTCTTCCAGGGTCCATGAATTGTTGAAACCCCATCCGTCCCTCCCAAACACGTTTCCGTTTCCCAAATAACGTCCCGGATGAGGCGATCCGCCGAAAAATTGGATATCCAGAAGGAAATTGAATCGAAGAGTGGCAAAGTAACAAAATATGCCATAACATAGATGTGTACGCATAAATGATCTGTGTTGATTTCGTATTTGAATAGAGAGAAGAACTGCCTTCTTTATAGGTTGTAAGAGGCGACTTAGAGACTAGTGGAAGTGGTTGTAAGAGGAGTCTGAATAACTAGGCGTTTTCTTTGAGTAGAATTTGGGCAGGTGTCATATTGTTAGCTTATCGTAAGACGTGACTATGGGAGAGGCTTGAGAGGTGATTCTAGGCTATTGACTACCATCTGGCTATCATCAACGAAAAAACTTTAGTCTGCCATAAAAGGGTCAGGGAAATAACGTTTAACGGAACTTCTTGGTACTTGTAAAATTATTATTTTTCAGGGATTATGTGTGTGAGTATGCGGGTGTATGAGTATGTAAATAAGACATACTGTATACAAGTCTCACGTTCATATAAGTATCTAATAATAATAGTAATAGTATATAATACTATATAATAATAGTATATAAGTTTTTCACGTGGCATGTTAATGGTATATAAATACCGATCTCCCATTAAATTTCACTGGCCCTTGTCAGCACGGTTCTTCGGAACGTATGGAAAAAGTAGCTTTTTATGAACACAATTTTCCATATAAATTTATGTTTCCATTTGCAGGTCAAAAGATGGCGCTAGTGGCGAGGGGCGCGGCGCCTCCGCAGTGAGCCGGTTCAGTCGCGCGCCGTCCGCCTCATGGGAAAGACGTCCGGCGGCAGACCGGAACCTGGAATACGCTCTCAGAAGTTTGGCAATAGAAAGTAAGCAGAATGCTTTTTAATCGCTATATTTAATAAAGAGTATGATTTAATATTATTGCTGTAAATAGCTTTTAGTTTAGCTACTATCACGTCGCATCGTTTATATGACAACATATGATACCTGTAAATACTACCTTTTATCTTAATAATGTCATATCTAAATGGGGTTAAGAAGAAATATTCCAGCAAAAGAAAAACTCATCAAACTCAACTCTTAGCCAGAAGACATCCAACGAGAAATCAGCTGATTACGTGTTAGAATCACACCAACATGAAACAGAAGAAATGCGTTCTTATAGATAACGTTCTTATCAATGGACAGAAAAGTACAGAAAACAATTCTTCTATAAGACATATAGAACAAATACAAAACGAACATAGTACGAACAGTAAGATCTTATTTTCAGATTTTATTAAAAGTGCTACCCCACGTGTGTTTTAAAAAACATTCTAGAATTTAAGAATTACTACTTCAGAAATGATTCGTGACGGCGTTTTAAACAAATTATTATATATAGCATACTGTCAACATGTTATAATTTTAAATTAGTACTAACAACTATTCTGGGCAGACGAATGAACAACAGGTGTGATTTTAAAAGCTTATTTCAATAAAAGTAATGTAAGTTTTATAGTTGCAAGCATTCGTTTTAATTAAAATTCTTTGTCAATGGAGCGGAAATCGCGAATTGACGTTATTTGTGTATTCATTCCACTATAAATCTTTTTTAATCCTAACCAGCTCTATAATGTTTTGTAATTATATTGAAGACGATGTTACGTATCGAACTAGCAATTTCTAAAGGTGATTTTTCAGCTTTTTCTTCCTATTTGAGACCGGGTCATTTCATGATATTTTATTTACCGTGATATGGCCCGGTCTTATATATATAGTAAATAAAGAGTACAAATGGCGAGTGTTTAAGAATGACTATTCATTATCCATCATTACAGGTGGTAAGTCTACAGTCCTTACTGACTATAATCAATAATACGAGTATAATCATGAGATCAGACGTTGTTTCTAAGAAACTAGAGGTTAACGTAAGTTTTTGGTGGAGAGCTAGCAACCCGTCATCAATTTTGTCATTACTACGCTGATAGTTTCCATATTATATCTCTGAGATTCTGTTCCGTTCTTCTCGAACTGGACTAGTGGAGGTGAATGTATGTTTAAAACATTACATAAATACATTCATGTCCTTTAATATCCCCTAGGCTATAAATATACTGTATAGTATAAATATACTGTATAGTATTATATTATCTGTGCCCTAGGTTATTTTTGTAGCATTATTTGGGTTGCAATTTCATAATGGAACATTGGTGACAGGTTACTAGCCCATCACCCAATAGATTCTATTCCCCTTGTCCCTTAGTCGCCTCCTTCGACATGCTGGGAAAAAACAGGTAGTTAGCATTTTTTATGTCCTACCTAGCAGAGGGCTTTGTTTTTTACAGTTAGCTACAAGTTAGCTCCTAAGAAATGGTAACCTCATAATAACTGACACAGTGGTAGTCAAAAAGGTTTCTCTATTTAGAACCTTACCGCATTATACTCCTTGTAATCATAGGTACTTGTGTGCCAGTGGCCGTATCGAGTATGATAATTTTATTTAAAATTATGCACATATTACGTTCGCGTCTGAAACTTAAATAGGATGTTGCAGCTTTAGGGTAGATACAAACGTGGTTTCCGTAATTCTGACAAAAGCCTTTTTTGTGTTACTCGTGTATTTATGTGAGTAACAAGCCTTTGAGTTTATTTTACTTGCCATATACAGTTGCACCTTTTAACAGTGTGGATAAACCATTGGAAATCTTTAAAGACAGCTGATGACTATTCCTGTAGTAATGATGATTCATGTTACTCAATTTTTAGAAAAAGTAAGTATCCATATTTGGGTATCTGTACGCAGATATTGAGACCAAGTTGCATGCAACTCAATTAAGTAAAGAAGTCTCCGAAATACATACATACACTTTACGCCCGTATCTCTGTATAGAGGTAGACAAAGACGACGGATTCCCCTGTTCTGATGCTGACAAACCAATATAGCTTCATTGATATTTATACACCTCATACACACTCGGCAATTAAAGGTACTTCTTACATCACTTTTTCCAATATGACGTCTATCTAACTGTCATAAGTCTTCTTGGGTCGGCTCCTACGTAACCCAGAAATATAACACTATAAGTACCAGAAAGAAGTAGCTAACATTTTCTAGAAACCCTATATCAGTTCAGGTAGGTATATGAATCACCAATAGTCGAACTATGTATAAGGCTACTATGTTCCTGTTTCAGCCAGCCGCCTAAGCGAATCTAAACTATCGTAAACAAAAGAACTCGACTGTGACGAGTCGTCATAAAACGTTAAGGGGCCGAAACCAATATTGGCCGTAACGGTTGCGGCATCGCGACAGTGCGTGAAAAATACAGTGAGTTTTTTATAAACACATATTACGAGTAAATGTTAGATTGACTTTATAAATAAATTATGTTCTATCGCTTACATACTATCGTGGTGTACCTTATATCTTAAACTGATTAGTTCTGAAAATAAAGAAATTCATTTCTACGTATATTTTCGTAGTCGTTCAGGGAAAGTATAGTATAGTAGATTTGACAGTCTTGACTTTTTTATCCTATTGTTTATTGAGGTCTTTTTATTTAGTTTAAAATTCATTTTCATTCAGATGTTCTCTAAAATCATAGAAGGTTGTGACATCTAACTCTGCCACGTCGTCTAGTGGCCTGAACTCAACGGGACAGGCGGTAATCCAGAGTTCAGTGTAAAGGAAATGACTGAATGCTTTATTCAGAATAGAGATGTTCTCATCACAATATTCTCAAATTTTTACTAGATTTGATCACATGGTTACATTTAAAATATATATGTTCTTTTACTGTATAATATGTTTCTGCCTTTACAGAGAGATGGGTGTGATGCGTATATATATACGCAAAAATATTTTTGTGAGATTCACCATTCTTATTCATTTTACAAGAAAACGTGACTTATCGCGAATATTTTACAAACAAAGAATTACCTTAGCAGCCCAACGTTTCGACCCTATTGCAATGGCTAATAATGATAATAAAGTATTCAATATACTTACCCAATACAAAAATTAGTAACTAAGTAAAATATAAACAAATAGAAGAAATAGAAATGAACTTTTCAAGAGATTCTCATTAAATTACCAAGGCGCGGAGTCGCTTGTTCTATCCATTCCTTAACATCAGAAGACAATGAATGCGAACATTAATTTATTTAGGTAAAACAAAAATAAAACAAGGTAACTGACGTTATTTTTACTCCACTGCGAGGAGGTTATTAAAAAACGGTTTCTTTATTTATTAGTTTAGCTGCTCCAACGCGACCGCATTGTGTTTAATGATTGTGGTTGATTTTTGAGAAAATGAATCTCTGGAATCATTTATTAATGATGGTCATATTAAAGACATAACAAAACGAGCATACCAATATATTTTTGACTCTTATTTGTCTTTTGCTAGTCTCGGACGTCAAAAGAATGCTAACTAGCTGACGTGCTTCCCGGCATGTCGTAGGAGGCGATTAAGGGACTAGGGGTAAATGGGATCAATTGGGCTATGGACCAATCTTCCATATGACATTACAACCCCAATATTTATGCTAAAAAGTGGCCTAGGAGATACTAAATCTCCGACGTTCTGTTAAACTCGAAAGGGAATGAAGGAAGTGAATGTATATATCTCTATCTATCGATAAGATGTTAATTCTTTTTTGTAAGTAAAAAAATTTCGGTACAAGTGTATTCCCATTTAAAGCCCGAGTTTAAACAGATATTTAGCACTATACGTGATGTGACCTTACATGTCGTCATATACAGGCGATAACTATTGTTGGTTCCAACAAAAGGTCAAGTTTCCTCATGATGTTGTTCCCTACCCTTAGAAGAACTTATTTACATAAATAAAATCATTTCGTAAAGAGAAAAATACAAACACATAAAATTATTAAACTAGAAAACTTCCTTTTGGCACATGCTTCGATAGAATTCGAACCTACACCCTATCAATGCTAAATTCTGTACCTAAATCACTGAGCTACACTATTACGTTTTCGCTACTATTATTGTCTTCATAATACAGTCATCATCCCGTGTTAACTTGGACGTAAAAAGAATGCTAACTAGCTACCGTTCTTAAAGGCATGTCGTAGGAGGCTACTAAGGGGCTAGAGGTAAATGATATCTATTAGGCGATGGGCTAGCAATCTGTTACCAATGTTCCATATGACATCACAACCCCAATATTTATGCTAAAAAGTGATCTAGGAGATTATGTCTCCAAGGTTCTGTTCACCCCGAAAGGAATTGAAGGACGTGAATGTGTGTGTGTAATACAGTCTACATTGTCTATTCATATACTGACTTCAGACCACGTCATATTTGATCGATGCCGCCACAGCTGTTTGTAATTTTTAAACACACATACATACATATCACGACTTTTAACTCCTGTAGTGTAGTCAGATATTCGGGTGTTCGTGTCTATTGGGATGTAATTCTCTGGGACTAGAAAATGTGACCAGCTGCCTTTCAGCATGTGTTTTGGTTGATGGGCTAGTAACCATCTATTTCGTTTATTTCAATTTATTTGTAGTGTTTTGTATCAGAAAAACAATTATACATGTTATTTCGTTTGAAAATTATGGATTTGAGTGTCCATACAACTCTGCATACATACTTGTCAAAAACTTATTGTTTCATATTTGTTAAGAAAATTGTCTTATTAAATATCAATGTTAGAAGCCTTCTAACCATATTCCTAGGAACCTTTTTCGGCTGGACTGAACCTTAGTAATCTCTCTTTATCGACGTTACTTTACTACTCTCAATTAAACTAGCCCCCAGACTTTCGTTTAAGCTACAAAGCACTGTATATTTAAGAAATATCAAAGTATAATAGATACCTAAATACATATACTATATAATATATGTATAATAACAACCGGGTTGGGTACTATTTTAAAATTTGGCATAAGATTATTGATTTAAGCATGATAATGGTAAATTAAAGGATGCAGATGGTTATCGATAGCCTCTGCCTATCTTCTTCGTTGCGTAGAGGCGTGTATATGTATGTGTGCTAGCTCATCACTTAATAATTGGACATTATTACACCAATTGAACTAGCCCCTTGGTAAGTTCATTTAAGACTTGTGTTAAGGATACTAGTCAACGTATATTTAAGAAATATATACATATTTTAGATAGATAAATACATATATAGCATATATAATCAACGACCAGACTGGAAAGCAGTAAAAAAGCGTAGTTCTTAACTCTGCCACTACCGGGAATCGAACCCGGGACCCCACGGTTAGCGTTCAGGTATCTAACCGATCGCACCACGGAGGTCGTGAATATATATGTATGTATGTATGCTAGCCCATCTCTGGATATATAGCACTATCTCTAAACCCTTTAGGCGTCTTTACGACATTCCGAAAGACTAAAAAAAAAGACTAGTTTGTATTTCTTTTTACGTCCAAGTCTTAATGTATTTCTTGAATTTTTTCTAAAGGCATACAACAATGGTGGTTTTGAGCTAATCTAGTACTTGAAGATCGTGTGTTTAATAATGCTAATATTGGTGTGAGATGAGTATATTTAGAACAAACAAACCGACAATCTCGCGAGGGCCCATTAGCAGATTTAGTTTATACGGCCGCGTTCACACTGGCTGTAAGTAGTTTTAGGTTTTTTATGTTTTAATAATTATGTATAATTAATAATTATAATATTTTACTGCTTATTACTGCAAAGCTAAACCAAATATTAACGAAAATTATATTATATACCTACGGAACTATTACTTTTAAATTTTGGATGATAATAAAAATAATAATAGTGTGTAAATCAATTCTTTTACGGCCAGCTACTTTTAATTTTTTCTCTCTACTCCTTCTTTATCTCTATGAAATGGCAATAACCAGTATCTTTAATCGGTGCTTTACATACCACTTGGTGAAACGGATCCTTTGAACGACTATAAATTTAATAGTTATTCCCACCACGTTGGTGGCCTTCCCACTCATCTTCGGACTATGTAGTTTTTACATCTCATGTGGCTATTATTATTATTATCTACCACAAAAGTGAAAACTATGATATTTTACTCAACTTTAGATGGCTGAGGGTTGGAGAAGAAACTGAAAAATCGGGACCCCTTCTATTTTAATAACATAAGAAATAATAATTTTAATGATATTCTTATATACTTATTTAAACCATAGGGCACGAAAAAAAGTGTCTGTGTTACTTATATCTTAATTCAATTTCTTAATATACCGTTGACTTTATTATTGTGATGATTATTTTATTTTTGACATTCTGATTTATTTTTATATAATTTCATATTTGACGATCATTGTATTCTTTGGATATGTATAAATTGTATTTTGTAATTATGTGAAATAAATAAATCTAATTTTTAACCTCTTATAAACACCGAAAAACATTTAATTCCTCTTTTATATTTAATTTAATAATCATACATTGTTCTTTTTTTTTCTATAAAAAATTGTATTCATAAACAAAACCCACACTCCGATTCTCCACCGTGGCCGCACCCTATCAGTTGAATCGAACTTAAATCGTTCTTTTGACGGAATTCCAAAGTCAGTGCTTCGGCGGTCGCTTCGACGCTCAACTGACGCCGCTGTCTTCCCGAAAGCCCAGAATAGATTTACGCTAAACGAAAACTCACGCGCCGTTCTAGGTGAGTGGAATTAGGTTATTCGTGTCTGGCATGCGATGTACTGATAACCGCTACCATAGTAGTCTGGCTTCTTCTTCTTAAGGTACTCTCCGATTAACGAAAGCTGACTTACTTAAGAAAATCTTCTATCTCTATATTCTATGGCTAACTGTCAAATTTGTCTTTTTATTTTTACGTTAGGAGTTGACTATATGGTGAACCTTGGTTATAAATTCCTCAGTAGTTACTGAGAAGAAGAAATTTTAAGGGATTGTAAGAGATGATGATTATGAAGCTAATGTATGGGTTATTAATAATTGTAATTTTAATGTGTAAGTGTCTTAACAAAACTGACTAACCGGGATTGGATAAAAAAAGTGTTTATATCGACTTCATTTATTTCTTGTTATTTTAAATTATTTGTACTATAATTTGAACATAACATTCATAGAATACGCTTCATCGTGTATACACACTCCCTGTTTTATTGAGGCGGGGTAGACACAGGTTTGAGCGTCCATCTCCGAAATTTCGAAGGCATGTAGGCAGGAACCATTCAAACTCCGCGGTTCATTATATAGACAGCACCTAACGTGCTAGGTAGTGAACTGTATCAATAAGGATAGTTAGGTTACGTCAAGATGTTTTCCCTCACCATTAGCAAAATGTAAAACTAATAATATAGGCGATTTATATCTGTTATATGCAAAACTAATAATAGTGTAAATATAATATGACTTGATTAATAACTAACGGGACTTATCGCGTATGTTTTTATATAATAAAGTTAGCTCAACTGAGTCTGCCCGTGACCATGGCTCCTGCAACGTAGCCGAAGCGTCGGGTTAATAAAGGTAACTTTATTAAATGAAAACATACGTGATAAGTCCCGTTAGTTATTAATCATGAGTATAAATCGCGAATCTCTTAAAACTATAATAATTTGACTTACATCTAAAATCAATGTACGTGAGTGAGTAGAATCAATGCCTTTGAGAACGTAAATGATTCTAGCAATTTTAGTGGTCATGGTATTGCAATCAATGACCTAACAAACTATTACGGTGTACTTAAACGGTGGGTTCCGAAATAACGGCTACGGTTTAGAAGATGTAGTGACTGAAATTATAAAGCTATAATTCTAACGTAATAAAAGCGGGTGATGTTTAGTGATTGGGGTTTACCGGAGTATTCAGTATGAAAATATACATATGTATACTAATTGGTAAATACGTTGGTTCGAGTTGGTTATAAAATTAATAATGCCGCATTTGTGGAGGTGAATATCTGACTACCAAGTAAGGATAAAAGCGTTATGAAATTGTATGTCTGATTTGTTCTAAACGGAATTTAGCCGTATATCAGGAATGATTTTAAAAAGATTTCATATAATACTTTTTTGGACATACATCATAACATAACTAAATCACAATATATTAAAAATGCTGGAATGTACAACAAAAATATAGCTAAACGGATAGTAAAAATTAATTTTGGGTTAAAAATGTATTGTTTTGATACACCATTCATAATTATTTGTCTGCATTTTAGTATTACATGATATGCTTTTCAATACCAGCTATTAATTATCCAATATAATATGATAACATTAAAAATGAATAAGTAGTGAAAATTTTACTGGATACTCAGGCATTCATTTCATACACACATATGTACATAAAGATATTTACAAAGGTATTGTATACAAGAGTTTATAATTAGTCATACAATTTCAAGTGTATGATGAAGCTCCATAAAAGCATTCATTGTTATAATAGAACAAGAGATTCTTGAACCTATTAGCTCTTTTACGTTAATTAATACGTAGTGAAACGTATGCTCGTACTAATTAGTTTATATGTAGTATTATATGAAGTGGAAGTGACTATGTATTCATCACAGGAGATTTTAGCTTCATATAAGTGGAGAGTAGATGGCAGGATTGAAATAAAACAATGTATGCATTAAGAGTTAAGCTATTTCTTAATACATACATACATACACACACATCACGTCAGTTTCCCTGTAGAGGGGTAGGTAAGGATCACGGATCCCCATCTGACCCGATCCTGGCAAACCACTTACGCTTAATTGACACTCAAACACTCGTTGGTTTAAAGGTTCTATGTTCAACTACTAGCTAAATACTGGGTATAAAAATCATTTTTTTTTGTTTCATTTTACAAAACACTGAAACCAAGTTTATGTATTACATACGTAAAAAGCAAATTTGTTTACTTAATGGAGACGAGATCTCCATCTCCACAATTTTAAAGTAGTTAATTATAATTTGTGTCCATCTTCGCTTTTTGTTCAAGATAGTCAGTAACCAACGTTGACTGTATCCTTTCTTGTTTCATAGGTAAGTAAGTAAGTATAAGTAAGTTTTTTTTGTTTTTGTAAGTATCCTCAAGTTAGTATCCTCACAAATCTCTTCCTAAGACTACCTACCATTACTATGTTTTTTACAACGATGCTTTAATTTTCCTCTGTACTACATTCTATTCTAGTTCCAAAACAGTGTACATACAATGTTAATCACAGTAGTACATTGTCCGGAATTGGCATAAGCCATAAGATAACTTCCGCTTATCCGATCCTCCCAATACGGAGTTTAATGCCGACGACAGAGTATAAACCAATATTTTGATAGCATCGATGCAATCTGATATTGGGTACGAATATCGAATGGGCCTTACATAATAACAGCGCTGGTATAAAATAACACACTCGTAAAATACGGGCAATGTGGGAAACAATATTTGTATTGATTTATTCAACATCAAACTAAGTATAAGCCTTGTATGAAGACTGTTCCTTTTGTAGTCGATAGAGACTTGAATGAAATGAAATGAACGTTCGTATTTCGTCTTTGTCGAATATCGCTATTGGTTACTCGAAACTCTAACGTGATAGGTCTATAACTATTTACTATTCACAGATATCGAACCGGACTGACCAAGAGATAGTTAGGTTTTGTGACGATGTTATACTTCATCAAAAGTAACAACACGTGATCAGCCATCTTGCTTATGATAAATATTATATATCTATAATTTAATAAGATTGGTAAAATAGTCGTCAAGATGTTAGGCTTTCTTTAATAAACTATATAGATATAATAAAACACTAGTTTTATTTACACAAATACCGTTCAAAAATCCTTTCTTATTTTAAAAGCATTCATATAATTTAATTTTGTTTACGCACGTGAAACATAATCTTTTAAAGAAAGGGAATGGATCTTGAAATTTTCAATCAGTCATCGGAAAGCTAATCTATCATATAGTGTATTTGCATACGGCTGTGCCAGAAATATTAAATTGTTTATTTTTGGGGTTGCGTTGGTTTAATAGTAGAATTTATGAATGGTATGAGGATGGCAATGAGTGCATCTATGCTACATATAAGTGCAAATAAAAATCACATACAATTAGTTTTCTTTTTTATTTGGTTTTGGAACTGGCAATGGGCTAAACATCCTGAAAGCCGGAGTTGGTTGTTGGTTCTTCTCCAAACCAAACCAAACCAAACCAAACGGTAGAATTTAAATGTAAAGAGACAACTAGTCAGACAAATGTTTTGACTTTCAATGAATGTACTGTACTTATGTTGAATAAAAACATTTGAGTTTGAATGATAAGAGAGTTAGGCCACGTAGAACTTATACAGATTAATTTGGAGACTTTATTCTCAAGACGGGTGTACGCTGGGCAAAGAATGAGGTGTTCCTACATTAAATACTAGGTGAAACACTATTATTACAGGATACAAGGAAAACACATCTTCTTTGGTTAGCAGCATTTATTGAAAGGGAGAATTGTGACCTGCCTGCATTTTTAGTGGATTAATGCAAAAGCAAAGTGTTTGCCCTACCCTCGGTTACTGACCCCGCGAGTAGCTAGCCTACATACATCACAAAGAAGAGCATGTATGATAAAGTTAATGGGTGTGAGTGAAGGAAGAGAAATTGTGATGTCAAGGTCGTTCCAGTTGACGATCGACTGTCTCAGCCTATCCCGTTAAGGACGTAGAGGCGTGAATACATGTGTGTATGTAATGATAAGGGTTGAACTAATGCCATTGAAATACAGTTGTTGAAAAGTATGTTAAGTGCAACATTGATCTGTAGAAACAAGAAAGTGTTACGGGGTTGAGAGAGTCTGAAAAGGGGTGTAGTAATTAAGAACGATCTCTACAAAAGAGGGATAGACATGAGATGATGATTGATGTCGAGTAGCAGAATGCAAAAACAAAACATGTGGGTTTTACAAAACAGTTTGACGTTTACTTCTGAACATGTGTAAAATCGTAGTTCATAATTCTTTAGTATTTAAGTTTCAATTTGTTTTTAAGTTAATGGGAAAGATGGCTTATACCTTGCTTATATACATTTATACTATAGAAAAATCGAATAACATTATTTGATTTAATAAAAATGACTTAATCACTGACTGAAAGTTAAAAAATGAAGAAATAAAATCACAGGAATTTCTTAACCACACCTTTTTTATTCACATTTTATATTAGTAGCCGGTGACATTCTTTCCAAGAACATTATTAATATTACACTTCCATATTATATAATTATTAATCTTGTACATTTTGAACTATCAATCATGCCGAGCTTCAAATATCCGTCTCTTTCTTTATCATATTGTTTTAGTTTCCTAAGTACCTATAACCTAAATCAAATCTAATAATATCTAATCTGTTTATTGGGGTTATTATTTGTTGGATGTGAAGCTTTGATTATGTTCCAATGAATTATTATTAAATTTAATGCACACATTGTCTGCAGAGTTTCTTGGCATTTCTTCTCTGCAGTGTTTGTCTTTACTTGCCATTAGTTTTAGTTTTATTAATCTAAATTGATTTATTTCAAGAATAAGTTTTATGTTAATGACATATTTTTTATGAAAAATCTTTTTTTTGACGTTTAATAAGTGATTTTAATATCCTTATGTTGAATAAAAAGATTTTCATTTCATTTCAAACCAAGCTTACAGTCTATAAATATAAACAAAACAAACGCATTCACGACCATTAACCCTTGCGGGGTAGTCAAAGGTTCAGGTGTCCATCCCCGCAATTGCGAAGGTAGTAATTCTATGGACACCTCGAACCCACGTGTTGACCAGAGAGTCAGTACTCAATGTGACAGGTGGTCATCCATGTCGCCATTTACAAGCACTAACTAGTAAAGTTGTTAGCGGTTGGTGTCAGTTTTCGCCATTTTTAAGACGAAATATGACACTTTTACTGTCATATATATGACCAATTAAATGTCTTTCTTTCCTTAATAGTTAATAATGTTGACATTATTTGTGCAGAGGTTCGTGCAGCGGTTGGGGTCGGCGAGCGCGTGCGGCGGCGCGGGCGGCGGGCGGCGCGGCGGGGGCGTGGCGTCGCGGGGGCTCCGCTCAGGCGCGCAGGCCTATGGAGATTCTCACCAGCATCTACGCCCTGCTCTCTGGAGGGGTAAGTGGACTATTGGGGTCTGACTATTGGGACTATAAGGGCAGTATAGTCATCTATCAAGCGGCCTGTGTCAGGTTAGGTTAGACTTTCGTTAAAAGCGATATCAGTATACTAAAAGTTTAAGAAAACGTCGTCTGAGGTTGTATAAACTCACAGCAATTTTAGTAAAAACTTGGGTCACTCAATATCCTCATTTTAATAGATAATCAGTGCGTGATAGCTGGTGGAACTATCATTAAATGGTACTGAATATGTAGAGCTATTCATCTGGTCGCTGACGGTAATGAAAGCAGTGAAAATAGTTATCGTTTATTATTTTGAAGTTTCACCTTTAATTTCGTGCAAAGACAAACTATTTGTTGGCTCTACATATTTATGACAATAAATATATAATTATTTATCAAAACACAACCCTTCCATCAACATATTCGACCGACTTATTCCACAATAGGGTTAAACAAAAATGGCGGACGAAATACGTTCGGCGACACGGCCATGCATCATTCGGACTAATTGTCCTGACCACGCCGACTGGAACAGATACGCGTGCACCGAATATGTATAAAGTGAAACATTAAAATGGACTCAATTTGGGGAACATGCCCTCTGGCTCAATTTAATAAAATCCCCGTCCTTGCTTTTAAAGCCTTCGCTATGGGGGATAAATAAAAAAAAGGTTTTATATTATATAATATGTTATAGGCAATGTATACACATTGATATGTATACACAATCACGCGTTGTATATGGATCGCATATACTCGTACATATATATATGGATCGCGGATATGGTCGCAGGATGATTTGAAATTTCGGGTTTTTGCGAAAAACCTGGGCATTTTGTGAAAACACGGATAATATAAGAAACAATGGTGATCAACTATTACAAAATCGATTCACTTCTGGCTCTACTAACCTAACCTAGCTTTCTGTTGATAATTAACATAAGGATAAGCAATCCCCATTGTCTAATTGTGATTAATAACTAACGGGACTTATTGCGTATGTTTTTATATAATAAAGTTACCTTTATTAACCCGACGTTTCGGTGGAGGCGAAGAAATAGGTATGCCAATATGCATCGTGGAATTTGGAAGTATTGGAACTGAAAACTCCTCCTCGTTATAATTCTCACCACAATTCTCTCCAGTCACTTGAAATCGATGTTGAATTAGCTGTCCCAAGTAGTGGCAGATCATCAGAATGCGGCACTGTATTCGTTATCCGTGTTTTCTCAAAATGCCTGGTTTTTTGCAAAAACGCGAAATATCAAATCAATCTGCGACATGTACAATGCCTAGCTATCGTATACATGGCCTTAGACCAAAATGTGTGAAATTAATATTACATATTTACTTTAATTATGATTAAATCGTTTTGATAAATGACAAGAAATATACAGGGTCTTCTCGGTTCACAATCATCACCGATTCTGCAGATCTTAGGCGCTGTAATTATTGCAAAAAATTGTATGTACTTAAATTTATGCTATGTGTATAGAAAACTCTATATCATACAAAACATACGTTTTTACATACAAAATACAAGTTTTTTACTTTCTATTACAAAAGAGACCATATAGTGCCTTGTACAAAGTCCGATTTCGTTTACATTGGTGGTTTGTGCAATCGGTGTTATTTTTATATGTTAGTTGTTACAAGGTTCACAACCTGTTATGTTCATTGCTGATTTAATGAAAAGTAAGTTCGACGTGGCTTTACATAAGTAATTACGTAATTTAATCCCAATTACAGCTCTTTGTGAATTAAAAATTTAAAACTACAGCCGAATTTGTTATTGTAAGAACATTATTACTAACCGTAGCAATCAAATCCTGAAATACGTAAATAATACATATTATACATATACGTTCAAGTCCTTAAATCCCTTTCGATTAGCATAGAACTTGGGAGATGTAATATCTTCTACGTCACTTTTTAGTTTAAATATTGGGTTTATTATATAGCCTAAAAGATTCTATTTACCCTTGGTCCCTTAGTAGCCTCCTTAAACATGCCGGGTTGAACGGCAGCTAGTTAGCATTCTCTTTACGTCCCAGTTACAGTACGTACATAATAACGGAGGTTGTTTAAATTAATTCAATTGCACCATGCAAATCTGTAGCCGCGAAATAACTGGCAATAAAAAAGTGATACACGGTGTGCATTTTTCATCTGGCAACATTACAATGAACTTCAAAAGGAGTTTTTGTGTGGAACAACCAAAGAGGATGTTTTATTTACAATGCGCCTCTTTATAGGCACTCCAGATGGCTGGCTGTATGCGGCAAACCGTTCGCCTCGGGTAAATGCGCTCGCTAAAAAGTAATTGTTTTTTTAATGTTTATTGTGCTCCCGGGAACTTGAATACGATGTGTAAACAGCCATTTATGCTAAGATTATTTTTGAGCCAATATTGCCCATAAAATTTGGACTCTTTACAGTTCAAAGTCAGATTTTAATACACAATAAATACCAACTGATTGATGCTCATCCCTAATGATTTATAATACTATTAAAATGTAATCATACCCTTACTGAAGGTTTAGGTTTAACTTGTCTATTCTACAGATAGAGGAGATTGGGCGCTTTCGTCCCATATATTGTAACACTTCATGACATAATATGTCATACATAATATGACATAATATGAATATAATATATTTATATATTATATATCATTTTATAGGTATTTAATAGCATATTAAAATGCCCATTCTTCTTTATATTTTGAAATTTTAATTTATATTTTGGAAGTATGTAGTGGTTCGGTCAACTCTCCAACGTTACATCGCCTCTATGACATCCACATACAAATACAGATGACAGATTAAAATCCTACCCTCAATAACACCTTACACCCCTTGACCCTTCACCAAGTCGTTACGAAAGGCACATATTCACCCCGTTCTTCGTCCACAGCAAGGAATAAACCCTCGCATCGACTCAGTAGCGTTCAGGCTTCACTGCGGAGCAACCACCGCGGCTCTGCTCGCTGCGAGCGCCGCTCTGACCACGCGCCATCTCGTGGGCAACCCTATAGACTGCATACACACGCGGTGAGTGCCGAATAGAGGCGAACTAGCACTTAATAGTTCAGGGTCGAGGTTGTAGATGGCAGTGTTTATTGTTTTAGTTTTGATAACTTAGTATGATTTAAGAGTACCTTTTCTTTCTTTTTAGTGATTGATATGACGCTTAGTTTTAAGTTTACATCACTAGCTACTACGCATACATCATAACCTCAAGATAAAATTATAAGAATGCAATAACCGGTTCTCATCCGATAAACAAATTAAATAAACTACAATTTGTGAATTCTCTCTCTTTATTTTCTAACCTATGTACCTTAATTACTTCTAACAACTACGTAATTAGGTAATATTCAAAAAGTCAAAATTATCAAGATGTATGTCGTACCTTTGAGGATACCTATATCCAACAGTGTACTACTATAGGCTGATAGAGATTCTAAATCGACTTTTTGTAGTCTTTAGATTCTTCATTACTATATTCACCTTTATAGTGACATCCCAGAGGACGTACTAAACACGTACTGTTGGATCCACTCCACGTTCACGGTGGCTGGCGAGGGAGGCGCCTACCCCGGGGTCCGAGGTTCGAGCCCCGACGCGCCTCGGAAGTACGGCAAATACTACCAGTGGGTCGCCTTTTCACTCTTCTTTCAGGTGTGTATAGATTAATAATAAATAATAATATATCTTTATTTGTTCTCTCATAACAACACTTGTTAGTGCCTAAACTAAGACAATTAAGTCCTGTGTCTTAGGACACCAGCTCTCCCTTCCAGTTTTGCTTATAACTACAAATACAGGGAACGTATTTTACAAACATGAGACAGTACATAAATTCTTAATTTTAATTTGTTTAACGATACACTTACTAATATATATATATATATATATATATATATATATATATATAAAGTTTAACTTGATGTGGTTGGTAGTTGAAGTTCGCGTTTTGTTATATATGTTAGCGTATATGTTAGGTTAATAGAGAAAATTATAAAGCTATGTTTAAAATATTATGATTATTGAAATTAACTAATACATACAGATCACTATGTTTAACATACATCATAGATAACTCACTTAATTATGTACTATTATAAGTGCAGTGTCAGTATCTGCAGTGGTTTGCCACCTGTAATATAGCATATTGCAAATTTATAAAAAGTGCATGTGGGTTTTAAATAGCAAAAGTTCATATTACCGTTCTCAACCTTGGACAATCCAAAAAGGCTTACCTACGATACGCATGAAATGAAATGAAAATCTTATTATTCAACATAAGGATTATAAAATCACTTATTGAAAGTCAAAATATTACTACTCCAAAATCGAACATTCTACGTAGATCCCAATTTCCAGCATACAGTCGTCAACCAATTTCATAAGAGATTCCTGTTGTCGTTTAAAGGCAATGAATGTAAGTATAATGGCATAGTTTACTAATATTATTAAAATATAATAAAATATAAATATACCTACATTGGTCGTATTGACTTGATCCATTTTATCTTATAACAAATTATGATGATATTTTAACTATGAAATTGTATCAATAAGGTAATGAAGTACATTACAAAGAGAATATTGGTAATGAGTCTTTCTAATATTGGAATATCGGTAGTAAGGTAGAAACGAGGGGATAAAATGAATCTATTAGGCGATGGACTATCACCAATATTCCATATCCACTACTTAACAACACCAATACTTATGCAACGGTAAGAAGATATTATTCGTATATGTTTAAGGTTCTATTTGCCACAGAAGGAATAAAAGGACGATAATTACATATGTAATATGTAAAGAGCCAAAGTGGATGGTAGAGTTGTACGGGGTAGGCCGCGTAGAACTTATCTAATTGGAGACATTCTTCTCAAGGCTGGTGTACGGTGTGAAAAACAGAAGAGCATGTATGAGAAGGTTAATGGTTGCGAATTTAGCAAGAGAGATTTGTCAGGAGCGTTCCAGGTGGCGGTAGATAGTTTCTACCTGTCCTCTTAGGGACGTAAAGGCGTGAATATATATGTGTGTGTGTGTGTGTGTATGTGTATGTGTGATAAGTTATAGGCGTTCGTGCAATTAAATGGAGTAATATGATTTGCGGAATCCGACACCCACTGTGAACAGTCGAGTGCCTTCTCCTTATTACAAATCACGCGAACGATTTCGATAAGGGCTACCAGAGTGTCCAATACAATAATTCAAGTTAAGAAGAAGAATATTTGATTTACGTAACTACATACTAAGTCTTTGAAATTCTATCTACCCTAAACGGATTCGATAAGATGTCTGTGTATTATATTACTATATGTATCATTCTTTTATAAACTTAATAATAATAAATGTTATCATTTTATAATCTCAAAAACATTAATAAAATTAAATTACATCAATGTATAAAATTACATCGACTACGTAAAGGGTCTCGTAGTATAGCTACGGAGGTCCATGCTACGATTGTTACACTGCAACAGGGTCTTTCCTACGATGAGACTTTCGTAGTATAGACGGAAATTTCATATAATATATAGAGATCGCGCCACATACGGTGGCAGTTGGAGGCGTCGCCACAGTCGCGTAATTCAGTGTTACCAGTAAACACGCCAAAACTAGCACTCACTGTGCCATACGGCTCGAAACATTATAGGTTTCATTTGTAACGATCTTTGGTTGCAGAGCTATAAACTCAAATAAAACAAATTAATATATCAAAGTCAAAATATGTTTATTATACTATTTCAAACATGATTAATAATTAACGGGACTTATCCTTCTTATTATATATTACATATATTATGTGTTCCTTCACTCTGTCCGCAATAGACCGTTTAGTCTGTTCGACATAGGATTTCCCACAGCTGCAATCAATCTTATACACACCCTTATATCTTATATCATGAGTATAAATCGCGAATCTCTTAAAACTATTATTTCAAACATGGCACTGAGCATTGTCTTTACATATTTTTTACCGAGGTTAGATCAGCGGAGACCCTAGCTTGGAGAAGAACTAACAAGAAACTCCGGAAATCAATTTATTATAATCACCCTTAACAAACATAAAAATTACAAAGAGTGGGCAAAAAACACAACGCTGGTAATACTAAATTCACTTTTCATACAAAATAACACGCAATGGCGGAAACGTCAAATTTAGTTCCAAGTTTGGCTACTGCCACCGTATGTGGCGGGTACTCTAAAGCGCATTTAATTGATATTCTATTAAAATTTCTTTTAAAGGCCGATTTAGATTTACTTTTTCCTGTTGTCTAATCGATATTAGGGAATATTCCCTAATATATTCAATAAATATATATTTATTGATAAAAAACGAAATATACTCATCATTACCGAGATGCTATTATATTATATATCAAACAATCAATTTTACTAATATTACAAAAGAATTTAACACTTTTCAATTTTTCCTGGCGGTGTAATAAGAGGTGCTAATATTGTTTCTACATATTGACATAATGGATATTCAAAGTCAAAGTCAAATGTTTTTATTCAATATAAGTACAAGTATGGTACATTCGTTGAAAGTCAAAACGTTTCGAAGTATCTAATACCAGTATTCAAATATGTGTATCTTCTAAGACTATTTAACTATGTCTTTAGTCATATGCAGTGTAGGCAACCCTACCCTAATGAGTAAGCAATAGAATAGAAGTGAGCCAACGCAAACAGAGCGGCTCAAGCACTTGGCTTCCTCCGACACGGCAGGTGGACTAGCAACCGCCTGCGGACCCACTCGCTACGTCAAATGTATGTCTACTTCAAGTTTAAGTAGTAAAGTAAAGTTTATACTTTACTTTGAACAACACAAACAGACAAAAGAATTTTGAATGAAAGCATTTCATTTTTTTTTATTTTCACATTTCAACTTTAGCAGTAATCTGTTGAATACAGGTCTCCGCAAGTCTCTATTACACAAAACACGATCACTTGTGGCCCTCATTCAGTTAATGCCAGCGAAAATAATAATAAGAGAGAGATATTTTAATAAAATTAAGAAATGGATGTGGGTTAAATTGTGCATTTCAAACCAACCTTAAAAAGTGATAAACAGTTTATATAAAATAGCATTGTCCATACATATTTTGGAAATAATTGTAACTTTTTCACCACGTTGTTTTTAGACTATAATTCCTCTGGAAAAGCTAAAAGCCAGTAAAACCTTTATTATAGATCTTCAATCTCTACATCAAGATGTCAGAATACCTCAATAATGTTAACAGTCGAAGCATATTTATAGTGTCCATTACTATTGATAAAAGATAATTTCTTAATCTTTTTATATACAAACAAAATTATCTACAATCACCACCTTATAGTAAGAATAATCCTGTAACTTAATCAATTCGTACGAGGAAGTAACAGTCCATAAATACCCAATAATAATATCGGGATGCAGTGATTGATGGAACAACTCAAGCTTCCTAGTTGGGTTGAGTCATTCCGCCACTTTCTTTATTAGATTTATGAGTTGCGATCATGAAGCTATTCAACGCCTGCTGGGATTGAAGTGGGATAGTTTTGGTTTATAAATAAATGGTCAAAGAATTAAGTCAAAACTAAATTGCAATCTTATAAATATTATTATATAAAGAGTAGTAATATTACTTATACTACGACGAGGGAAAACATCGAGAGGAAAGCTACTTATTCCCTGAACAGGTAGATAGTGGTCTGGAACTGGTCAACACGTGAGTTAGAGATGGCCATAGAATTACTACTTTCGTAATTTCGGAGATGAATACTTGAACTTCTGATAACCCCGCAGGGTTAATGGTGGTGAACGCGTTCTTTTGTCTATATTAATAGTATGCCACCTTGCACGATAAATGTTTTCAACCTTACTCAGTTACATATTTTCTTTCCGTGATTCTGCGGACATACTAGACACACTTTACTATTTTTTGTATGCTAGTATAACAACGTCAATTAACATCACATGCCATAATATTCATGCTAAAATGACTTAGGAGATAATATCATCGTATATATTATAACAACTGTAACCAATATTTGTAAATTCAAACGATTTTTTCCCACTACGCCTTTTCGCGAAGATAGACAGATCCCTAAAGATCCTAAATTAGAACATATGATATTCTCATAGTAGCCATATTGAAAAAGGGTAACGTTAGAAGTTCCTATAGTCTCTAAATGTGTATATGGAGTGTCAATGAATCGAAAGTGGTTAGTCAGGGCCAGGACAGATGGAGATCCGTGATCTCTACCTACCTTTACAGGTAATCAGACTTGATATTTACGTCCTAAACTAACCCAGTAGGTACTCTATTCAATGCTTTACGACCAGCCGGTGCTATTCGGGGTGAGCAGAGCCTATTGAGTGCTGTTTTACGACGCCCACCTGTACGCATGGCCAGTCGTAAATATTATTGGCAGAACATGCGTGTGACATGTGCCTCGGTTGTTGCAGTTACAGTGAAATATGTAGAATGTGATGTATTAGGTGTATGTCAAAATATATATTTTACGACCTCCGTGGCGCGATCGGTTAGACGCCTGAACGCTAATCAAGGGGTCCCGGGTTCGATTCCCGGTGGAGGCAGAGTTGAGAACAACGCTTTTCTGCTGCTATCCAGCCTGGTCGTTGTTTATGTATGCTATATATGTATTTATCTATATATAATATGTATACATTTCTTAAATATGCGTTGACTAGTACCCTTAACACAAGTCTTAAATGTACTTACCAAGGAGATAGTTCAAATGTCCAAATATTATTATTATTATAAAAGGAAAATAATTCAATGCAAAAGGTAGGTTTGAGTTGGGACTGTATTATTTTGGTATACAATTCAGTATTTTAGGAGTGCATTTTTGTATTATCTGATGTTCCTTTAAACACTATCCAATATAAAATGAGGGGGTATCTTAAAGCACAATACAAATCTTTAATAGTTTTGTGATAACCTAGGATATGAATTTGTGAGTAAATTTCTTTTTTAAGCAAAAAATGTGATTAAAAAAACGATAGTCCAGCTAAAGTTGACTGAAGAGTTTAATTAAAACCTCAAATCTTTGAGGAGAGTACGTTACAACAAAAAAATCATATATTTCACGACACAAATCCTAGGCTAACACAAAACTATTAAAGACTTTTATTGTCCTTAAGATACCTCTCATTTTGTATTTATCTTAGTAGTTTAGGACCTCAATTGAAAAAAACTTAGCAATATCAGTGATGGGAAGTAATAAATACCTAAAAGTACCTAAAAAATAATATAAGTATAGCCCACCAATTTACTTCAATCGATTTACGACTGTTAACACTTTTAACAAGAGGCTTCAGTGATAAGCTTTTGTTTTTACGACAGTAAAGGACACTCAAAGGCTATCCAGCGACATATTAAGTATATCCAGTAATAACGTATCAAGAAAGGGACGTAAACATATACGTATCCGCTCTTATCTCCGCAATTGCGAAAGTAGTAATTCTATGGCCACCTCGAACCACGTATTGACCATAGTCACTACTCAATGTGACAGGTGGTAAGCCATGTCGCCATTTACAAGCACTATCTATTACCTGTTCGAGGAATATAAGTATCCACAACCCTTTAAAAAAAAAATACACATACTCGTATATTTACGTATGTTACACAATTTCAGCATCGCCATTGGCATAATGACCTCTCCGTCCCGACCGTGTCGAAAGACCGTTACTATTTGACATATTTTTGACGTGCTGTCATCGGAGCGCTGACAGGTTGATGGTTTAAAATAAAAATAAATGTGAAAGATTGCCTGTCTGGAATGCCACGAGAATACCTAAATAATATTAGACTCATTGATAACATCTCACGTTTATATTAGTATATGAATGGGTGTTAATTAAGTATATGTAAATTAGATATTGCAATCACGTTAATATCTTGTTACAAATAAAAAACAATGTACTATTCTCGTCCTAGGAAGCGAACTCAACTCACAACGTTAATTTACTTAATATATTATGTATTTGGTATTGTATTGGTATTAATTATTATTATTTCTACTTTAAGTTTATAGTTTTAATTTGTTTAGCCATGATTACTGTATAGTAAATAAATAAATGCGTATGTATTTGGCAGATATCACAGATTTAATAAAGACAAATTATATTCGGTAAATGGTTGCCTCTTATAACTCTACTGTTGATTTGAAAGCCTTAAATTCTGCATACCCAAATAAAACCTCTAATAGGCTTTAATAGGCATTTATAAACACTAACATCTAGGTTTCTAAAAAGGAAACCTGACGATTTCTGGAAACATATCTCTGAAGCCTTCAACGAAATGCCCCAATGAAAGCAGAATTTAGAATCTTTAACAAGAGATCAATAAAAGCAGATTGTTTATTCTAGGAGAAATATTAACTTAGAGGCTTTTAGAGTTAGAACAGACATACTTTGCAATCTATGTATAAAGTGAAAGTTTTCATAGTATCTGAAATATATGGGGTATTTCACGTGATAGTTATTAAATAAATAAAAGTCTAATCATGTACATTTCTTACTTGTTGTTCTACCTATAACCGCCGAGTGTGTATGAGTGTCAATGAAGCGAAAGTGGTTTGTCAGGATTGGGACAGATAGTGATCGGTAATCTCTGGCTACTCCTCGACAGAGAATCAGGTGATGTGTATGTATGTTGTAGAAGACTTGAAAACGTGCATTATGTATGATGTTATTTTCGTACCAATCACACGGCTGAAATAACTAATTTGTCACCATGGCAACGGGTCTTTCGAAATGACAAGTAGGTATAGCAATCACTGCGCCCATATGACGTTCCGAGTTGACAGTTCATAATTATTTTTGGGTAAATTAGAACCGTGATAGTCTGAGACGAGCATATAATGGAGTTTGTTGTTGTGGTTCTTTGAGTATATACTAGAAACTTGTAAATATGTTTAAAATAAATAAATTATAAATCTTATACTCGATCGGATGCTTGAATCACTAAGGTTTTGTCCACTCTACAACAAAGTGGTTTGTACCAGAGTTTCCTCATGAAATTAAACTTACGTGAAAAAACATCCGCTATGTTGCGCTACGTGAGAAAATAATAAATAGAAATATTTCTACATAGACACGACCTACCTAAGTTTATAGAAAATAATATAATATATCGTGGCGGCAACTTTTTATACTTTCCATTTAGACTTGTATACTATAATAAGGTAGAGGTTTTAACTTACACAATCATTCATTAGTTGACCCGTGTCCAAGGCCATTGCAACATGGCCGAAACGGTAACAAAAGTAATACTTTAATTGTAAAATATATGCGGTAAGTCGCGTTTTCTTGTAAAATAAATGAAAATCGCAAGTCCCTCATAAATATTCTTAATCATTGTTGCAACCAAGGAGGTCTAAGTCATTTATTTCCAACCAACGAGGTTCGAGTCAAAGGAGGTGCAAGTGGCAGCAAGGAGTCCAGGTGCGGCGCAGGGCTGCAGCAGTGGCTGCAGAGGCGGCGGCGTGGCGTGCACTCGCCTCCCAGCTGTCAGCCACAAATAGCCTCTGCTCCGGTCAGTCTGTCCCCGACCGCGGCGCGAGACGGTCGCTCTTCCCGGCGCGGCTCCCTCGAAACTTTTGCGATCGCCGGCTGCCCGAGCGATGCTACCGAAATACTACGGAACCACAAGGTTAATGACAGTTTGCGTACGCGGCCCGCTCCCACCCATCCCTAAAGTGCCGAATTGTGTCGCGAAACGGTTTATTTAGGTTGTGAGTTAATAAGCGGATCAGTGTTGTATTATTGTATTGCACTGCGTAAGTTCGCTGCGATCTAGTTTCGAAGATCGGCGGGAACAGTGAGTATGTGAGACGGACTTTATCCGGGTTTCTACTTCTACAAACAGAGTTAGTATAACTCAAAATCCGTGTAGAGACACCCTTTTTATACTTAAAAGTTCGTACAAATAACTTCCTTTTTATAAGCTATATTAATATACTACGGGAATGTTTATCGTAAAGATTTATAGATTAACAGCAATTACCAAACAAAACATATTGTTACATGCACTACACAGAAACCAAACACGCATAACTCTTAAATTTAATTTGCAGCGTTTACTTTAATAACCGAAATATATGGAACGAGGCAAGCCAAGAACTCTAGTGTTTTGCAGTAGTATAAATTACTAAACACGTGTACACAATTTAGCTACGTTTATCTCAAATTGAAAATCTTTTGTGCAAAAATGTTTTTGCATGACTAAAACATCGTAGGAATTATATAAATACCAGTTTTGTTGTGAAGTAAGTTGGTGATAATACGAAATAAAAAGGATAATAAACTTTGTCGCTGTACCTTTTATCTATTTAGAAAGCAGTATTAAATAATAGACAAATATAAAGCTTAATATTATAAACTAGAAAATAAGAGAAGTGAAGAATTTTAATGCTCCTGAAAAATTATGACATAAGAATTCTTACAAGTTATTAACAGGCAATTATTAACACAGTTGTATGCAGTATTTTCTATTCCTTTCGTATGCATTTTATGAGATCATTGCTTATTATGATTCATTTTCTTATAAAAACAGAAAGGATTTCTTTTCGCCACATAAGTAGATTTATTTTTAGAGGAACCTAATATATAAATATAAAAAAATAAAGATTTCGTAAAATATAAATTTCTTTATATGAAATAATTTGTGACCCAATGTAAACAACACAAAGTATGGCATTTTTAAACTCACGTGGAAAATACACCACGTATTACCTGAATTTAACACCATTTTTATACACCATGTTTAATCCGTTGGTACCATTTTATTCCGGATTTAACTACGAACTTATTCCGATCTTTTAATTCTTGAAAAATTGATTTAAAGAATTTTAACAAAATACGAGTAGAACAACGTCTCCCCTAAGAAATAGACAAAAGTTTGCAGCCAATTCATCAATCATTGTTAATATTTATTCAATGTTTAGGATGCATTCATTGTTAATATTTATTCAAGGATACTGTTTGTTAACAGGAACTTTTTATTGAAAAAACATATTATTTATTGACAATCATGCGTATAACACACAATCATGTAATTATAGTTATGCTATAATTCATCTAGGTGATGTTGTGTCACCAATGTTTTATTAAATACTTCAAAGAAGAAAAATTATAAGCACGTTGTACTTTTATGTACAAGTTTCTTATGTATGAATACCTCGTTAATACTGTCAATCATCCCCCAAGTATAAAAATTCATTGGTCCACCACGAATGGTAAAAAGTATGTGAATTGGCACGCTAAACGTCACAAAACACAGATTCCCCAATGCTCCAATTCACTACATTCATGAACTATTTAATGTTTTGATTACAAAACCCAGGATATAAACAATACATGCATAACTTCAGAAGTAGTACATACTTTACAAGATTACGTATATGATAGAAAAAAAATTTACATTCTTTTTAAATTTCAGAATATATTTTTATTTTAAAAGAAAGAGTTTTCTAGTAGTTGGTAAATTACCTGAAAACGTAGAAATTTGAGTTCCATATTAAAGCGAAAAACGTTTCTACTTGGAAACGAAAATTTTCACGAGTGGTCGTCATATCAAAGGCATGTCAAAGCACGCACTTTATGTGTTCAATTAATTTCTGCTCTGCTTATCAATGAATACAACCATTTTTTCCTTTTTAATATAAGTAGTAGATGGGAAATAAGGTTGAATACAAATGATTATATTTGAGCAATACAGTCTATGGTTAACAGTTTTCATATGAATGCCAATTAATTGAACTTCAATAGAAGCTGTTGAAAAACTGATGAGAAATAGTGTTTTGTCTCTTATCAAAAGAGATAAAAAAGAAGTTTTTTAGAAATTAAACAGTTTGTGTTCTAAAATTGAAAGTAAATTTTGGTAACGATATTCATACGACTTATTTGTAAGATTCTTTCCTGTTTCTTTGTAATGAACGATGCCTTTGAATGAACCTGCATATATACTGAATCACCATATAATCAATGTCTATGTGATATTTGTTGTACTATCGCACACAAAATAGAAGATTTTGAATAGAAAGTCTTACCTTTGCTATCCAATTATTTTGTTTTGTCCAAATTATTTTGTACTACAGGTAATTAAAAATAAATACAAAACAGATCGTGACGCAAACGTGCCTATGTAGAAATAGATTTGATAGTGTGACAAAGAGAGAAAGAACAATACACATAAACTTTTTAATAGTGTGTTGTTGTCAGCATTAATTTATGATAACTTAAAATTGTGACAAGCTCCTTTGAATGCTATAAAAAACATCTGCACTATAAAGTAGTTTGGAAGTCGTTTAACGATTTCGATTCGGTAGTTTATTACTGTGGCTAATATATTATTGCTCTAAATCAACGTTTTATAACGCCTCGGAGCAACATAAATACTTTTTATTGACGGCCTCAAAATAGGTCCATTCATCTTGCTCCGACCACCACTGTTTTTTTTATTTATTTACAGGCTTAGAAACATCTTAAAGAGCTGATTAACGCCCATTTTACTGTCAAATTAAATTTATATTTTCATTGAAATTATGGTTGATAGTTTATCTTTCATAAATATGGGTTTTATATCCACGAGGCTTAGCGTTATGCAGTAAACAATGGATCGGTTCACTTTATAGGAAAATCAATCATTAGGTTAATTATGTTGGATAGTTACCGGAATAAATTATAACAGATTTACGAATGAATTGATAGGTTGGTTACGTAGACATCTTACAAAGTTCTTAGGTTCAAAAATAGATACCTGTAGCACTAGAAAACTACTACTAACTCAACTAACTAGGCAGAGACTTATCAACTTGTAATAAATAACATAACAAACGCTTCACGACTTGTGTAAACACACTTTCTTTTTATTGTACCGGGGAAGTCAGAGCCTTGAATACCAATTTACGAAATTTCGAAGGCATATTAGGCATGGATGTTTCACTAGATAGATAGCACCCAACCTGATAGGTAGTGAATCGTATCGCCTTATATAGGCACAGGCTATTACGAGTACCTATCTCGAAGGAAGGTCAAATATTACAATACTCCTTTAACGAATAAATACATTTGCCTTTGACGTACAAGTCTACTAACTTGTACCTTAGTCCTACCTACATAGGTCTATTGAATATTTTTACCGCATCTCAAAGTGTCGCAATGGAGTTTGGGCAAATGTATTTACGAACGACGAGATCGTGTTGCTTAGATACAGGAGGTATTGCAAATGACACTTATTAAATGTTATATCCCGAAAAGTACTTACTTATATTGACCTAACTTAGACTATATACTAGATAGACTGTAAATATATATCTGACATTCTTATTAACATGTAAAAAGAGGCAATTAAATAAAAATTGAGAATCTTTTAATTAGTTTAGTTATGCAATAATTTACTTTTAATACTAATTTCGTTTATAACTGAATTTTATCTCTATAAAATATTAGTGTTCCCAATTTTTTTTTAAATAGCCAATTGTGTCTCATGGATTTAAGAGTTCTATTTATATCTTCAGGATTTATAGCCGTAATTAATAAAAGATAGTATAAAGCAGTAAATACCTCAAATGTAAACCCATTATACAACATGTTAACAAAAATTACTTTAGCATTTATGTACGTAAATTGAACAAACCATATTACACCAACAACCAATCCAAGTATATGTATACCAGTAAATACCCCCAAATATTTACCTATTGCAACCCCCTATACCAGCTACTGCACCCCAAATAGATGCAGTGAACTGTGACGTCACAGCGTTGCAAATTATTCACAAGAAGCGCCGAAGCCTCTCGACTTTTACAGCCTACGAAAACTGTTTATGGACTGTTTCCTGTCGCCATGGCAACGGTCGTTAATAACTATAGGCTTTAATCTTTAAATAAAATGGAGTGGGTAAACTATTCTACTTATATAGTATATTGAGGATTACGACTTTGGTGGTATAATATCTCCTTGGTTACTTTTAATATTACTATTGGCCTTCTTATGGAATCGATATGGGTTGGAGGTGACCGGTTGCTGGCTCACTGAAAAGATTCTAGTTTTGAAACAATTCTCTTCAATATAACGAAAAAAAGTTAGCTGAACTAACTAACTGTTAGAGTTGCTCATATTTACTTTTATGACTTTTTAAGTAAGTTCTTGTTCTTAAGAGAAACATAAGTTTTGTGTAGCGACATATCTTTCAAAGCTCTGTTGGTCGACTTCTTTGAAACGATTAACAACTATTAATACAATAATGAATATAAAATCAAACACCTTCACAACCATTATTTCTTGCGAGGTACTCGTAGTGTAGGACGCCCTGCTAGGTGGACCGATGACCTGAAAGGGTCGCTGGTAGTGCTTGGCTGAGGGCCACGAATGATCGTGTTTTGTGGCGTAACCTTGGGGAGGCCTACGTCCAGCAGTGGACTGACATAGGCTGATTGATTTAATCAATCGTTCACGTATTCATATCCCCCATTGTGGTATTATATTTATTATATAATATAATTATTATATTTATTATATATAATTTATTATATGTATTATATTATTTTATTATATTTGGACATTATTACACCAATTGAACTAGCCCCTTGGTAAGTACATTTAAGACTTGTGTTAAGGGTACTAGTCAACGTAAATTTAAGAAATATATACTTATTATATATAGATAAAAACATATATAATTAACAATACATAGCATATAACAACCAGACTAGAAAGCAGAAGAAAAGCCTAGTTCTTAACTCTGCTTGCACCGGGAATCGAACCCGGGACCTCACGATAGCGTTCAGGTGGTTAACCAACCGCGCCACGGACGTCGTCAAATTAGGCATTATTGTTCTGATGTGTAGTTAACCATGTTGGACTTTACAAGAACTGACAATTAAATGTAATTAATATTTCTGTTATTAAAACAATATGTACTAAAAGCGGAGCCTTTAAGCACGTTCATCGAGCATAGTGCGGTAAACAAATGAACGTTCGCGTAATCCTCTTAAGTTGCACTGAGTTAACAATTCATAATTTGTTTCAAAAGCCTGCAGCAAAGCTTTTCCCGCGGGATTATGTGCATATGCAGTTGCCTAGCAACCGTGATTAGTACTTTTTGCTTTTAACTTTGGAAGGCAAAGAAGAAAGGGTAAAGTTAACTTGACACTTATTACTATTCATAATTGTATAAGGTAGCAATAATAAATAATAATCTTTAAGATTAACGAAAACCTTTGTTTTACAATTGAGTTATTATCTTTGAATTTAATCTAAGAGTAAGTTATTTTTACTTCAATAATCTCTATGTATTAAAAACTTTTATGTAGATATATTTTGTTCTCATTTTCGTTTCACACCTTTGCTATCTTATGTAGTAGACTGGACCTCAACGTATCAATAGTTTTGGTTACTCCTAATGCAAATGTTAATTCACAATGAAATTTTGAAATAACAAGTACTATTGTATGACATAATTACGTGTTAAATATTACTTTTATAATATCCCCATAAGTTTATAATTTATCCAAAACATATACCATTTACTCTTATTTGCTTATTCCATAATACACCATAGAGTTCGTTGGCCGGTCAGAGCTTCATTGTTTCCTCTCCCTGATATATGTCGACCCCCGCTGAGCACTGCAGCCTCCACTGAGCCATACTACGTTGCCAATGGGGTGGGCCTTGCTACGAATAAGTGTCGTAGTATGTTGCTTTAAAAGGGCCTTGCTACGAATGCTAAGAGCCGTAGTATGTTGGTTTAAAATTTTTGTTCCTTGTGTTTTTTTAGTTGAAAAATTCTGATTATCCTTCCTTCTAATTATTTTTACTTTAGTTTAATTATTTTCTAATTATTTTTACTCATCGGTAGGGTTAGAAAAACGTGCATTTACAAATTAAATTGTTATTTATTGACTTAAGTATCCATGAGGAGATTCTTAAGTGTGAATAAATGAAAAAGTGTAAAAGAAAGATCTTTGGCAACCAATTCAACATGACAATCGATAGTATCTCATAGGTGTGAATCTATGTTTGTTGTATAATACCCAAAAATAAACATTTAACTAAACTACTTCCCGGTAGCATAGACATAGTTTTAAAACAATATTTACTCAAAAGCGTTCCCTTATTATTGTTCCATAAGCAATGGTAAACAAAACCCTAGACAAGCATTTAAGTACTAAAATCTGCATCTAGAGCATGCATTAATCACTACATAGTATAAAACAAAGTCGCTTTCTCTGTCCCTATGTCCCTTTGTATGCTTAAATCTTTGAAACTACAGAACGGATTTTGATGCGGTTTTTTTCAATAGATAGAGTGATTCAAGAGGAAGGTTTATATGTATAATAACATCCATTAAATAGTGGAGTAGACTATATATTTTATACCCGTGCGAAGCCGGAGCGGGTCACTAGTACTAGAAATAAAGGTACTATCTCACACACAGTAGCGATGAGGCAAAGAACGCCGGTCGGATGCCACTGCCGGTATATTTTGTTTGTTCAATGCTCCGAGATGAGATATTGCATTGCTATTGTGGCTCCGCTTAGTAATACGTACTTATAGGCATCCCCGTATAGGTGGAGGATTGGCGAGATAATATATCCCAATTTATATACTTTTGCATACACACTCGGTGATTATAGGTACTTCTTTCGTTTGCATATTTGGTGTTTTAAAGTCACCTGATTAATTAAGCAAGTAACATCTTCCACATACATACATACATACACATCACGCCTGATTCCCTGTAGAGGGATAGGCAGAGATCACGGATCCCCATTTATCTCGATCCTGACAGACCACCTTCGCCTCATTGACATTCATACATCTTCTCATACACTCTCGGCGGTTATAAGTACTCCTAACGTCATCTTTTTTCAATATAGCGTCTGTCTGACTGTTATGACTTATTAGGCCGGCCCCTACTTAACTGCCCTTCCATTTCTAATATTAGTTATTTGTCTATTAGTTTTAATATAAGTTGCTTATTTAAGCTTAGTATTAGTGTAGTTATAAAACACTCAAAACAGCATACTAAGTAGTTCAAACTTTATAATCGGATATGTCGCATAGGGTAGTTCGAACCTCTGAATATCACACTGTGAGAAGAAGTAGTGTATATGTATGTTATTCCCGGTAATAGATTGTTTATAATATTGCGTAAAATAATTATACCGTTACACTGTATTCACACGTATAACAAAAGACAAGCGTATACTCGATACAGTGAATTATATTTTTTAAGATACATTAATGGTTACTACAATACTATTTAAAGTAAGAGGTTAGGTTATATACGAGTATGTTTAACAGTTATTAATTTACTACCATTAATAATTTATTTACAACGTTATGTACTTTCTACTTTCGCTTCATTATATCCATATACTTCTCCATATATCTCTTCATATACAAAATTTAATAACAATAAATAAATACATAGCCTTAACCTAAGTGATTAAAAAAACTATTTTTTATACTTATTCCTTCCGCTTTTCTTACGCGGCGTGTACCGTCAAGCACCCTACCCGTGTGAACGCGTCGGTCATCTCTTCCCAATTATTGTGCAGGTCAGGTGATGCTAACACCTCGTTCTTGGGATAAATCGGGTGTCGAAGTATCGGGCAAACACCGGTCGAGAGCTGCCAATACCTTGCCGCCTCTATTTGTTAGCAGGGCTATGGTTAATGGCGTTTAATAGGAATGGGATCTTCAAAAGAATGATTTAAGATTGCGTTAGGATTGGTATGAGTTAGGAAGGTCGTGGGTGTGGTAGGTTAGTTAGCAATAAGACTATGTGGTAGTAACAATATCTAGTGAGATTTTCAGTCTTTTAATACTAGTTTGTATTAAGTATTAAGGTTATCGTTTTTATTAGGTTTCGTATAAGAAGCTCTCGGCTCTTATAGCCCATAT
This sequence comes from Leucoptera coffeella, assembly GCA_030578115.1. Taxonomy (NCBI): domain Eukaryota; kingdom Metazoa; phylum Arthropoda; class Insecta; order Lepidoptera; family Lyonetiidae; genus Leucoptera; species Leucoptera coffeella. The sequence continues at coordinate 55,526 of JAMBLF010000462.1, forward strand.
TATACTAACTAAATTATACCTATGTAATTGACATTTATAAATTTACGTACATTGCAGCAAAAACCTTTATTTATACTCCGTAATATAATAATATATACATCTTATATACTTATAGAGATAATAAATATAGACCATAATTTTAAATATATACTTACGTCAGACAAGGCTTATTATGTCAAGAAAAGCTGCTGCTTATAACCACAATATCTATCCAATAATATGTAAAAAGGTATTAAATATTCGTGTCCAAAAGTTTCGTATTGTTTATATTGGAAACATCTTGTACCGCATTAGCCGCGGTGACCCATCGCAATGTGGGTTCCAATAAAGCAATAAGGCACACCATATGCGAACATTAACCTGAAAAGAATTGTGGTATATTCCCAAAATACTTGAAGCAATAAACCGAAAATAAAGTCTTACATCGAGTCGTAAAATCGGATAGTTCTTTCGGTGGAGCAACGCGATTTTGGGTCAGCGCAAGTTGAAGGTAAATGCGTTTTGTAATAATATACTCTAAGGAGTATTTATTGTCTTCCAATGGTCTGGGATCTTGATGCAATGTAACCAGCTGCCTTCTAGGGAGATTTAGAGGTGTTTTTTGAACAGATGACTAGCTATAGTGCCTATAATTAATATTTCTATTAGTCTTATATTTTTGTCTCCAATAAGGGCTAATTATAAGTAAATGTTCTTCAAATCCCTTTAAGAGTAACTGATGTGATTGTAAATGCATTGACGGTATTACGTGACTAAGATAATATAACAAAGATAACGTCCAAGAATGAATAAGAGGAGGTCTACAATGCAACACAAAATGCTTTGAAAGCAGAAGAACAAACCGAGCTATCATCTGTGATAAAATACCCGATTACACAGCCAGCCAACTTAAATCCTTCAAGTTGGCTTAGCCTGTATCTTGGCAAGTCTCTCTCTGAAGATATGGCGTCGTGGACTGCTATTTATAGGTTCGATTATGAAATATCTGAGGCAGCGAATCACATCGGGCGGAAATGACAGCGCCGGCTATCACGCGAATGTCAAACCAATAATGCGGCCATTTTGTGGTCCTAACAACCGAGGAAAACAAAGATGGCGACCTAATGTTGGCAGCCGAAGACATTTTAATGAAAATTACGCTAATAAAGACCTAGGAGTCGAGGGTTTGATGAAAAACGGTTTACCAGCGTTCAAGAGGTTATAACTCCTGTTTCGTAATGTAGGGATATCGTGATCGTATTTTATCTTGAGAGCCCTTTTAGTTCTTTCCCGCGTTTCTTTTAGTATCTGCCTATATTTTATTTGAAATTGTGACATCTCTTCTAAAGATATACAAGGAGGGATCCCGTGTTACTCTGGGATTTCAATAGAATTAAACCGCCGCTTTAATGTTATGCATTATGTAACATATGTACAATTATGAGTAAATTTAGCCTGTTAAAAATTACAATAACTTGTACGGAACCTTTTATTCTTCATATTTATAAGAAATCATGACTCGTGCAGATATGTCTCTCTTTTACATTTAAGTTGTTCCAAGAAACTCTTTATTCCGTACCGTCCATATGACGCGTCCCTCATTTGTTTATTTAACCTTTCATTTTCTTCTGAAGTTCGAAACCACGAGAAAACAGGTCTTGTAAAACAATAAACAGTTGATTGGAACCCCGCGTGTCTTTGCCCAAAAGAGCAAGCATCTGTTTAGTGCTAATTATCAACAGAGCCAAGAACAAACAGCATTTGTCTGAGTTGCATAAGCAAACAGCTCTTTCAATATCTAGGTCGCTTTCATTGGAGTAAAAAGCTCCGGAGTTCTTATTCGGGTTAGCGCGGAGTTACACCGCTCGGTATTTATCTTTTTAATTTAGTTGTTAATCTATTAAGTTTTAATAAGGACTTTTGATGTAGGTGCTTGTTAGTTATTATAATAATGTGTAAAGATGTAGGTAGAGATAAGAAATACCTCTTTTTCTAGTCAAAGAATAGGATCATATAATGTCATATTCGCTTTACTGACATATCCTCCTTGGAAATACTCGGTGCTCATAAGCATTTATCTAAGTTGGCTAACAACAACCTTTCTTCAGGATATTATATACAATTGTGCCTCTATCGTCTAATTAAAATTACCCTTAAAGATTTTTATTATTGTAATCTTTTGTTAATACTTATATCTTAATTTATTCTAAAATTCTTCCCGTAATATGCGAATATAAATTACCAATGCAGCACTGGTTTTTCAAGTCATGTACATACATGAGCCCGATCAAATCACAACAAAGTACGTCTCTCAATGAACCGAATCAAGTGTGACTGGATGTTTTATTTTGGGTGTTCAACTTTAAAGCTGAACTTTGCTAAGCCAACAAAGCACGATTTAAATAGAGTGACAGCTCTTGAAACTGTTTTGTTTAAAGAATGGATTTTCTGTCCTGTGAAGATTCTAAATACAATACATACATATACCCTGAGTATATATATCTTTGCAGATATATAATATCTTCTTCCTTACATAGATATATTCATGTTTCTACGTCCTCAAGGGGATAGACAGAGAGTTTCGATCGCCACCTGTAACGATCTTGACAAATCTCTGCTGCTTCAATCATACTTATTAAACTTGTCATACATGCTCTTCTGTTCCGTACAAAACGTACATCCGCCGTGAGAAGAATGTCTACAATTTGATATGCCTACTCCGTTCAACTCTACCTTCCACTGTGGCTTTATATATTCTTTCGGTACCTATACATACACATACCCTTTCGAGTATATATAATATCCCCTTTTCACCTTTAGTACAAATATCCGTATTCTTATGGGTACAATATGATATTACATGATGTATAGGTGACAGGTTTCCATTGACCTTTAGTTCCGTTGACACCTCCCAATACGACAATATTAAAGCAACTAGTTAACATTCAATTCACGTTTCAACTAAGCTTAGAATAAATTATAAACGTGATAAGTATTAACAATATGAAAGGCTAATTCGCTATTCATTGTTTGATTATATTCGTTGCAAGTTTACAATGCTGCTGGTTAGAGCAAACGTACAGAAGTTCGCTTCTCCTGTTGGCTTTGCTGTTAGCAAACATAGCCTTTCATTGCTTAGCTATCGATTGTTGTTCTACCTTCAAATATACAAGCCCCTTATAACGGACTTTCTTCCTAAAGCGGGTATACATACATAAACATACGCTTCACGACTAGTGTATATACACTACCTTTTTTACTATCAAAGTCAAAGTAAAAAAAATAATATTTAAAATATGAGCACTGTAATAGTGCATTTATTGAACGTCGAAATATATTTTGGCTAAGTAGTCAGAGGTTTGAGTGCCCATCTCCGAAATTTCGAAGGCATGTTAGGCATGAGTCACTCGAAGCCCGCGTTTCACTAGATAAACAGCGCCCAACGTGATAGGTAGTGATCCGTATCGCCATTTATAAGCACTGGCTAGGGATAGGCATGTGTCTTCACGATGTTTCCTTCACCGTTAGCAACTATATATTATATACGTAAATGAAAAACTCATATTTAAATTTCATTCTATGGTACATGCCAGAGCCGGGATTAGAACCTAGCCTAAGGTCCTAACCTTTCTCATAAGAAGTATGAGATCTTACCCACTGGGCTACATCCGCTACACATAGCGTAAAGAAAAGAAGAGCTTTTATGATAAGGTTAATGGGTGTGATTGAGGCAAAAGAGATTTGTCAGGATCGTTGAAGGCGGCGGAATGTATATGCCTGTCCCGTTAGGTATGTAGAGGCGTGGATATATGTGTGTGTAAAGCTTCGTTTCCTTATAGAGGAAAAAGAGCGAACCAATTTACTCCAAACCTGGCATTATGTTCATTATTTAGCTTCAATTGCCTTTTTTAAAGTGACTCAGAGTTTTCTGACCCCATGGCCAAATCTGGTACTTTATGGTCATGTGCATATAAAACGTGCAATTTATTAAACAACAACAACTAAGGCGATAACAGTCACATTGTTACGGGGTCAGTAAAGTTTGAGACTTTGTATTTTAAGCTCTATATTAGAAAAGCTTTATATAGCTGTTATAAGGTACATACACACACATCACACCTGATTCCCTATACAGGGGTAGACAGAGATCATGGATCACCATCTGTCCTGTTTCTGACACTTTCACTCTCTCTTCATTGACACTCATACACCTCATATACACTCGGCGGTTATAGGGACATCTAACGTCACCCTTTTTCGATATGGCGTCTATCTGACTGTCATATGTTTTATTGGGCGGGCCCCTATGTAACCGCCTTCCAATTCACCCACATATATTTCTTTTGTCGCATTCGCATAACATGTCCAAACCATCGAAGCATGCCCTTTTCAATCTTAGTCACGACATCTTCTTTCAAACCGCAACCTTCGCTTACTATAATTAATCTACTATAATTCATCAACAATTCTTATATAAACTCTACATTGACGTTATATTTGGTACTTGAAAACTTCACTTATTCAAACATTGTGCTATTAAAACGAATCTTAAGTTTGCAACTAACTCCTAAAAGCGTAATAGTAGTGTATATTATTCAATTTACTACCACCGCGTATTAGGTATGTATTTATAAATATCACAGACTACTCATTAGAGCAATTTGAAAAGCGTGCTTCTGTTTTGTCTCTGCCCGGGCGGCTCGATGGGCGAATGTTTCGCCCATGGCACACGTTGCCTATGGCTTGGATCTTCTTCATTAATCCCGACCCATCAATCACACGCGGCCTCGGAAAACGATCTCCGTATTACAACAGAAACAATAAATTAACGATTTGACGTTAATTTGAATGTTTGTCTGTAGGCACGGGTTAGTGGTAAACGAAAATCAATCAACTGCTTGTACCAGCGCCTATTATAATGTATGGACGCTGCGAAGGTTGTATTACACTGGGCAGGGAACGGGGTGATAAAAAAGTTTGTACGAGTACGTATATGATAAAATACATTCAAAATTAGTGTTTTAATTTTCAATATTAAATGTAGAAGACGATTGACTTACAGCTTTAAATTAAACTAAATCAAAATAGTTACTCTATTCTTCCTTTAAGAGCACTGTACAATATAATAAGTTATACTACAACTACAATAACACAAAAAGATACATCAAATCACGAATCACGAATCTCCATATTCATCTTTCAATAATCCTGCATCTCAAATATCCATAGCACTAGGCTTATTTGCTTAAACAATCGTCTTACAAGATAAACAGTCCATCGTTTAGTCGCCAATATTTTATTTATTTTCCGCTCTACTTCCCGTCCCGCGGCGCGTTTGGTGTGCCTCGGCCCTTACGTCCTAAGCGCAAATGTACGCGTGTTCCGATTGATAACTGAGCCTATATACTGCGGCAGGGTTATATTTAGCCCAAATCTCTTCAATTACTATGAGGAAACACGATAACGCAATGTTGGGCAGCCACTACTGGGAGCTTTTTAATTCTGACGGGTTATTTATTTACTACTGCTTATTGGTAGAATCACATGTGGGTTTGACTATCTTGCGGGTGCGGGTTTACTCATAGATTTGCAATAATATGTTGCGAAAGAACAAACAAATACATTTTATATTATTATTATTCAGATTCAGATCAGACATAGATAAATATCAAATTAGTCAGATAATGTTTGAAAATTTTCAAGCCTCAATAAAGTACTAACAAGTTTATAGATGGAGTAATTTTGCATAATATTAACCGTAATATAATATATAATAGCAAGATATCACCAGCGGTATATATCATACTGTGATTTTAATGGTACCTCAAGTTTTGTGTCAAAAATGTCTCAACGTGGCCTTATACGTATGTGTAGTAACCTTAAATGCTTAATATATGTATCTTTCTCAGGTTTCCCATCTATTCATATTATTTCATACTAATGCCATCAATAGACATTGATAGTTATTATATGGTCAGACTGATATATCGTCTTCGAGATTATGTCCTTACCGAAAGTAACAAAAAGATATACCAAAATTTCTCCTTTTTAAAAAATCTCGTTTATTGATGGCCTTACATCTATTGATAAAGCCGACCATATATAATATTATTTCAAAGCAAAATACAAACATATTCCTATTTATTTCACGTCAAGTTATATACGCAATTTGAGCGTAGTTGCCTTTTAAAATCGTTTCATAAACTGTGTACAAAGGTGCCAATCGGACGTTATTTGAAATGCAGATGGACGTTAGCGCCGAGCATGTCACGACGTGATGGACGGCCGACCCGACGTGACGTCATACGGCCTGCAGTACCCGCCGATACGCCAAATCGAGGGGCGATTGACACTGGTTTACACTATACTTGTGTACATATACTGACGTTCTTTAATTCCTTTAAAGGTGGACTAAAGTTTTATGAATTTTCTCGAACACATTTTCCAATAATGTCGGAGCTGTAATGACATTAGTATTGAATATTTATGGCAGGATGATAGTCCATTACCAAATAGATTCAATTGACCTTCAATACCTTAGTTCATAACTTAAAAATAATGTACATTAGCTGCACTTCCTATATGTATATTGTAACAGGTGACTAAATGACTAGTGGTTAAACTGACATAATAAGAATAATACTATAAGTAAGTTTGAACAAAGTCTGTGCCTTCAAGGAGTGCGTAATAGGTGGCCTCCCTTCCCAAATCGTCTCGGCGTCTCTTGAAGGGCCTTAAACAACCCTTATCTCGGCCCTTGTATCGGGAACATCTTTTCAACGTCAAATTTCACTAAATTTATGTAATGTCTACACGGTCTTTGATCGATTTCCAACACTAAAACGTATCCCGTTGAATAAAAATGAACTAAATAAGGAAAAGCTTTATATTAATGAACATTTTCTTAACTAATTATCTCAGTGTAACAGCAGAAACTTTTCTAAGTTAAAAGTACAGGTTACGTCTTAAACTGGTATTTGACGACAGCAAAATGAACCTTTAAGTTAGCGATAGTTTATACAAAAGTCAACATCTGTACAAGTCTAAATAATATTCTCTATATTGAAGCTTATGCAAGCTTTATTTCACTTAATAACCGCAATAAAACAAGCTCTCCTCTCTCCCTTACAAAGGCTCCGTTTAAGTTATTATTAATGTTTGAATCACTTATTATTATCAATGAACAAAGCAGTGCATTTTTTGGCTAAACCGAAAGAAAATTACAAATATCTCTTACTTGCTTCACCCTATTTCTGTCTCAATATTTGTTAACCAAATTATCAATATCTTTTCGTCACTTCACTCTATTTCGATCTCTATGGTTGTTAACCTTAAACCGGCTAAGTTCCGATTAATCTTCATTCGCGAAACTCTTTGTACGCAATAAATCTAAGTGCGATCCAAACAGAATATTTCACTTTCACACTTCAAAGCTGATAGGATGAAATAACTGAATGGAGCTGTTCGGGTGAACAAGTCATCTTTCAGAGCTCAGTAAACAGCCGGAAGCACTTACGCCTTGCGATAGTATAGCGAATTAAACTATGTACATCACTTACGGTTACGCACTAAAAAGAGTGTAAATATAATGTTCTTTGCCACCGTTAACCCTTGCGTGGGAGGCTTGAGTGACTAATATTGTTCCTAAGAAAATATTTCGAAGTGGACAAAATATAAATGTAAAATGTATCCTAATTAGTCGTACATTTTTAAACTGAAGTTGTGTACACGTTAATTATGTGAGAAAATTTGTCTTTCATTTGAAATCTGGATTAAAAAGCTCCTTAACACAGCAACGTGGAATACCAACTTTCACTTTGGGTGCTGACTATCATGCGAAAAGTGGTTTCGATTTGTCCATTAATGAACTATATAGCAATTGCGAATAACTAGATCCCCTACTTATCCCAATATTTAACTTGAAAAGTACATATGTTATGTATGTACCGAGTACTTGTATGTGTATAAGTGAATAACCATTACACATTTACACTAACTTGCCGGAACTCGAGGAGCTTCTATTTCGGTCGGCCTCTCCTCGGAACAATCCCATTCATTGAAGCACTAATTCCAACAGGTCAATTAACGACTTGCTTGTTAGGTATTCAATTGAATTAATTTGATTGGGGACGTTAATCTCAAAGCTCATCCCAGGGTAAGGTTCGGTGTGATTTATCTGTCTTTTTCGTACATACATATATTATCGTACATACGAGTATCTGCATAGAATTATTACCTTCGCAATTGCGGAGATGGAAACCTGAACCTCTGACTACCCCGCAAGGGTTAACGGTCGTGAACGTGTTTGTCTTTTTTTGACTACATATAATTGTGACGCTTAATTTAATCTACACACGGGTTTGATAGTTCCTTTAACATAATAACCCTAAATTTTCCGACATTTGTATTCTCAAAAACAAACTAAGAGTTACAGCGTTCAGTAATGTCAATGTATAAGCACAGATGTATGTAACTAGAACTTAATTATGCTACTTCATTTCATTCAATACATAACTAATAAGAAAACGTAGTGTAGGACGCCTCCTACTAGGTGTACTTATGACCTGAAGAATGTCTCTGGTAGTGACTAGCTGAGGACCACATGTTATCTTATTTTGTGGCCCCTTGGGAAGGCATACATCCAGCAGTGGACTGCCATAGGCTAATTAATGATAACTATTGTCCGATTGTAATTTCGGTCAGTCCCTCGGCCAGTGCAGTTACTGAGTAACCCATTTAGCCGGTTCTCGGAAGTGCGCCTATTTATAAACTGACTTCATAACCCACGGGGTACTGGATGATTGAACTCTCTCATTTCGGAGTATGTGCTCGATACTAATGCATTGCAGGTAGAACACGGTAGCACTTAGGAGTTAAATATACAGCAATAGTCTGCACTTGTGCATATATTACGGTTTGTCTTAGCCTATCTTTTGAACACGTGGGTTCTGAGTGGCCAAATAACAAGTAACACGCGAAGTCTACACAGTTGCGGTGATTGACACGTGAACTTCTGTATACCCCGCAAGAGTATAAGGTCATGTTTGTTTATACTGAATATTGTTGATTACTGATGATTTGATAGGGGTCCCTTAATCTCCTTTGAAATGCCAGGACGTTATGCAACTAAAAACCTCTAAATTTAAGACCCAACTAACACGGGTATCGAATCTAATTTAAATATAGTCTAATAAGCAGAGAAACGAGTATATGTTGTATGTATATTTACAAATTTCAGTGCAAATTGTAAATGACATAGTTGTACCCGTTTCGCGCTAATTTCTGGCATTAAATCTTGTGCTGAAGTCCATCTATTAGAACTAAATACCTGTGCCAAGTGTTTAACTAAAATAAAGCAGCTTCAGACTGCAGCTTCGGAGATAAGCCTCCTGAATTCTGATATATGACAGGCCCTAAGAGACGTTAAAGTAAAGCCTAGCATTTTTATTCTAGATCTAGACTCTATTCGAACAACGCTTATTCTAAATTAAGCTTTTGTGATCATGAAATAAAGGTGTAATTATTGTGTAGATTCTTTAAGTTATTACGAAACTGTCATGTCGAGACTGTTATCATAATAATGTTCTTTAAAGCCTGTGAATTGATATTCATATTATTAACGATGCTCTTGATGTGAGTTAAACGTACTTTATTTTTTTAAATTCAATGGAATTATAAATAATATATATGCGACAGGAACGTTTTCAACAAAAAAAATCTCTTGATGCTGTGAGTTGTTAAAACATTGTAATAGAGCTGCGATTAAGCTTTACACGTTTTAGGAATTTGTTTTAGTATTAAAATTAAAATTTGTTACTCAAATAATCGATTTCTTAATAACCATTATAACCCTAGTAATATTCTTGTCTCATGAACTACAGGAGCAATTAGCAATTATCTATTACGAACAAACAGCATAATCAACAGTATCAATTGCACTTATTCCTCAAACGATGAACCAACAGTACGAATTACAACGATCGCCTCTGCATCGTTCCTTCTCAAAGGCCCCATTAACAAATGAGCTGCCTCCGTGATAAATCCTCTGGCTCCTCAACAGTGGAAATAGGAACGAAATATAATGGGATAGTGTCCGGACTGGTTTGCATCGCAAGATAAATGCTATTCGGCAACTTAATAAAACTTTGCAGAAGCTGTCTTCGAGAGGATTCGTTTTAAAATCTACTACAGCTGCTTCGATACAATTAACGTAAATTTATGGAGATGGCTTTATTGTTTTCGTTTAGCTTTATATAACGATTATGTACAATAATTTTGTATCAAGCGGAGGAACTTGTTTATTTATTTAAGATGTAATCACGTGTTTTTCATTCGTGTACTTTCGTGCATATGGCTATGTATAATATATATTGAAAAAAAGTAGACTTTTATAACTTTTCGGCTTTAAATCCATTCGCAAACAGTAATCTGACTTTACGAACCGTTGTAAAAGAAAATGACACAACTTAATAACAAGAAACTAAAACTCGTCTTATACACTAAGATAATGCATGCCGTGTTTTATGCATGAACATATCAATACAAAACTAGTCTATAAAAGTAACTTTTCGGTATTAAATCCGTTCGTAAACTAGCCATCAACCAATCTCAATTCAGGTTAATTTTTAAAACCGATTATTATAGAAAATGTTACCATTTATTAACAAGAAAATATTCCTGCTTGTCTCTTACAATATACCAATAAAAATGTACCTACCTCGCACTCCATTCAAGTCCAAACCGACCATTGAACCATGACCAGCCACCACTCTACATGCGTAGCGCAACGGGCATAAAACACACAGATGCCTATCTGCCAGTAAGTACAGATCAGTCGTATCGGCCCATCTAGTTTATGTGAGTCATAAATCCATCTCATAAGGAAGTATGTGACAATAGAACTGCTACTTGACGACCCTCTGCCGCGGCCACGCTTCTATGAATGTATCGATTGGACAATAAAATAGGAAGACCACTGTTTAGTATGCAAAAGTATATACGAAGCAGCCGTTGGTATGCTCTACAATGTATCGGTATAAAATATGAAAGAGGTCTATGTAATTTAGTGCTTCATTTTGATTTAAGCCAACCCTTAAGCTAGCTAAACTAAGCTAACAGAATTTATAATTTCATACGTATATATATATATATATATACATTCACGTAATATAATCCTTTTCGTTGGGCTGAATTCTGAAGCTTATAAATTACTTATCTCCTAGATCACTTTTTAGCATAAATATTGGGGTTGCGATGTCATAATGGAACATCGGTGATAGGTTGCTAGTCCATAGCCCAATATATACAATTGACCTCTATTAGCTGTCACTTCCCACGACATGCCTTGAAGAACAGCAGCTAGTTTGCATTCTTTTTGCGTCCCAGAACAACAGACCTCAGAAGCCAGAACACTTATTAGTTTATACGATTTTAATTGATTATCCAGAATCAAGGAAAAGAGCTATCTTTCCAAAACGAAGCAGTCATATAAAAGTAACACATACATGCAGTAAAGGACCAGATAACCAATTCCTACAACGACAGTTAGTGTGTCAGTCACCGTTCAAACACTGATCTGTATACAGTATAATAGGTAGATTTCCTCACGATGAATAGAAAATCGTTAAATATCGCTGTAAATCGGTCAGAAAGCTTAGGCCGGGATAAAAATACGACAGACGTCTAGTTTTCGGCTAATGTGCCTTCGGAGAATCAATAATTACGAAACGGCCTTATCCAGTTAGAGAGCTCACTTGGTTAGGTTGTATTGGTAGAAATACTGCTAAGTCAGCGATGCGTTAAGGCATACCTTCCTATACCTATAGTTAAATTATGAGACGTGGACTTAGAGTGGGTAAATACTTTTATAGATCCAACGGTCCAGTTCGATACGCCCTCTATCGTTTTCGTTTACAAAGCTTTTCATTGAAAGATTATAAATCAGTTAAGATACGGCAATATTTGTTTTAAATTCGTATCGATATAATTCTGTACTCTTAATACGTTATGAGCTCGGATAGCACTGCGATTATGTGCGATTTCAGCCGGCGATTCGCAAACAGTAGCTACTATTCGAAGACAGCAATATCAATTAATAAGCGTTTTAATAGCTTTAAGATGTGTTTCGTATAAATAGAGCGGGGCAGGCGCCGATTCTCTTATTTGCACTATTTAACAAATCAGATTTATTATTTATATATTATAAATCATTCCCAATATAAAATATATATGTATTCACATATATATCCATATATATCAGAGACTATGTACTCGTTTGGCACTGCTCTATGTATACGATGTTTACTAAAAAATGTATTACTCAATCCGAAAATACTATATTCTTTATGACAAAAATTGTTTGAACGTTTTTCTTTCATTATTTAATATTATACTCAATAAAAGGAATATTAATATTACCTCGCAAAAGTTTTCGCTAAAACTACAATAACGTCCGGTAATTCAAACACTTAAACCATTAACAAAAAGCAGGCTCAAAAGAAGACACCTGACAAATGGGAAAAGCACCGGCCATTAATAAACCGCTTAAGAAACGTTCCAAACAACGCTTCTACATGTAAGTCATTTATTAAAATCATACTTCGCTAAACGCTTATGAAACCGTATATGAAGCTCGCGTCACTTTCACTCGCGATTAATCTCCGCTGATCGGAGAATTGGGACGGGTCCAAACTGCTAATAAATATCTGCTAACAAGAATAGATAGATGTGCGTCTCATTGGGGATAGAATTGTGTTTTCGTGTCAATTGTGCGGCCGACATTGAGACTTGGAATCGAGTGCGTTGGTGACATTGTCGATATTGTAAATCCGTACGTTGGTTTAAATGTCGATATACGTACATATAATGTACAGCTGTATATTGTAGCTCTGTACTACTGTGTAGTTAGGACGTAAAAAGAATGCTATCCAACAGCCATTCTTCCTAACATGTCCTAGAAGGCGACTAAGGAACTATGGGTAAATAGAATGTATTATTAATGTTATTGATAATAGTCTAACAACCTGTCCCCAATGTTATATTATAACATCGCTACCCCAATATTCATGCTAAACAGTGACCTAGGAGATAATATCTCCAAGGTTCTGTCCAGGAACGGAAATAAAAAACGTGAATGTATATGTATGTAACGCTGTACGTTAGGTTAAGCCCTGTGTTACCCCTTTTGTGATATCAGCAGCTTGAGTGACTCCTATAGTAATTCGATGCCAAGGACCATTAAAACCATTTTTCACCAGATTATTTAACGTGATCAGTCTTTCACTATATCTATAATATAGATTACATTATAAACATTCACAACAAGTCAACAACAAGTTTGTGTTCATACAAATAAAAGAGTGAATTCCCTTTTATTTCCAAGGAAATAGGCAAAATCTCGAAGCCAATGTACTATACCCATTCGGAGATTACGGGAGTGAGTCTGTATGTAACTTTGTACATCTCTTACATCCGCTAAAGAGATACATGTGAACTAATCTAGGCAGAAGGGAAGCTATTTTAAGTCCTGCAAAGTAAAACGACCCGACATACGTCTTAAACTTTGAAATGCAATCGCTCGTAAAGTTTCGAAATACGTTTGAAGATTAAAGTAATTTAATGAAGTCTTCGGATGATTTGGCCTCGACTCGGGTTACAGTAAAAATCGAACGATTTAATGGAACTTGCGTAACATCGGTTCCTTTTAGCCTTATTAAACATTTATCGGGACACATGTTTAGGACCTTGTTACAAGGGGCATAAAGTTTGGATTGGCTTTTAAGAAAATGTTTTTGGTTCAGTTTATTTAAAGGACTTTTAGACAAAACTGGACACAGATATCCGACAATAACAGAAATGAAAACTATTGAATTTAATAAGAGCTACTTATGTTATACTAAAGATATCTAAATAAATATACATACAATCACATCACGCCCGTTTCTCTACATAGGGGAAGGGAGAGATCACGGATCCTCATCTGGGCCACTCCTAAGAAACCATTTCAATAAAAAATATATTGTAAAAGTTTATTCGAACCGGGCAAAACTATCATAAAAACACAGACACCTAAAACCCAAAATACTCAAGCCCGGGAACCGCACCCCAAACCATCCAACCCACGGCCCTATCCACCCGTCCAGTGCACCGAGCGCAATAGCAACAGTACACGAGTGGAAGGAACAGGAGCGCTACGAATAGAACGAATCTGGGTTAATACCCACCTTGGGCGATTTTTTGCCACGCGCCGCACTCTCTGTTGCGACACGCGCTGTACCTGTAACATGTACAAGTACAAGCTACAGGTAGTTGCATGTACTATGTGTACTCGTCTATATACATATTGACGGTGGAAAGGCCATATTGCTGATGTACCATTGCGTATTATCACAGGACGGTGGCTCAAAGTTTTGGTTGAAAAAATTTGTATGAAATTCAATTAGTGTTAGATTTTCTAAATAAGTGAGTCCAATTTTTAAAAACAAACAAAAAAAATATATTTCATTCCATGTTTTTCAATTTTTTTAAAACGTTTCACCTTCTGTGAAAATGAAAAATGTCACATCAGCGTGATAGCCTTTCCACCATCGATATGTTCCCGTGCTAGTATGGACTGTGAAAAGTACATAAATATATAGTAAAGTACATAACTTGTAGCTAGGTGCTCTATTGCAAAAATAGTTATTTTCTTTAGTATTTTGGGCAATCGTTTAGGCATTGTTACAGTTTAAAAGTTGTCATTTAGATTCCTCTAATACAATTTATTGTGTAGTAAAAGCGCGTCAGGAAGCTACATTAATTCGTAAATACTATATCTGAACTAGATCGCATAATTTGTTTATTTGTATACCTATGCGCTCGTTGCTTTGTTTAGTTGTATAGAATTTGATTTCACATAGAGCATTAGGAGTCATGAATAGCGATATCAACAAATCTGACCTTAAACGACTAATACCTTACCTTCATAACCCATCCAAACTTTCGACTTCTCAAACTTTCGAACCTTTATGCATAGCAAATTTGATAGCTCAATACAATTTAATCTTCCTGAGGCCCATTTCTACATATCTTTATCTCTGAAGCGAGTAAGTTAACACAGACAAAGAGAGAGTGGGTATAGCGCCCTCTATGATACGATCGGAGGCACCCTGCCAAATTGCGTCCCGGGAATATTATCTGTGCGGACCACTTGAACCGCCATTTCATAGGCCCTTTACGAGCCTAGCTGATTATCGGGGACTCTGGCCACTGATAACTAGCTACTGAACTTATGTACTGAAAAAGTGAGTAGAAGTAACTATAAACGCGTATATACTGAAAAAGTAGTAGTTGTAACCACCGAGTGTGTCCTAGGAGGTGCATCAATATATGAAGTGATTGGTTAGATAGGGAGAAATGGGGATCTGTGATCTCTGTTTGGACATAGGCAACATAGAGTAAAGCTTATGTTATGTATGTTTGTATGATTTTACATAATTTCTTCTTACATACTCTTTCGGATTTACTTTAAAGGTAGGTAACTATCGGGGTTGTGTTTTTATCTTACATTGGAGATTTCACGCCTTCTCGTCCCTAACGGGATAGCCACAGACTATCGATCGTCACCTGGAACGATCCTGACCTGATCTCTCTTGCTTCACTCACACCCATTGACCTTCTCATACATGCTCTTCTATTCTTCACACTACGTACACCGGCCTTGGGAAGAAAGTCTCCAACTTCATCTGTACAACTCTACCTTCCTCTTTGGCTATTATTTCCTCTACTCCACCAACTCATAAACCTTACCCTCCAATCCCTTAATCATCTTCTACAACATGATGCAAACATACATACATACATACACATCACGCCTGATTCCCTGTACGGCACGGCATAGATCACGGATCCCCATTTGTCCCGATCCTGACGGACCACTTTCGCTTCATTGACACTCAAACATCTTTTCATACACACTTGGCGGTTACAGGTACTCCTAACGTCACCTTTTTTCAATATAGCGTCTATCTGACTGTTACATGTCTTATTATATGAAGTAAACTAGCCACGATATTATGTACATCATTGACTAGCACAGGAATAAAACTAGTTGTTTAGAAGGCGGTTTGTCCTCGTAAAGCACTGCACACACGCCGTGAGAGATTGCCTGTCACCTCGGCAGTCGCCGTCTACACAACTGCACCTTCAAGAGAAATGCGCGAAATGAACTGTTCTGAGTGTATATGTAGTACAAAGCTACGAGTATGTATACATTAACTATATAGTCGTAGTTATAAACTCATAATACTCAAAATACATAACTATAGTGACTATAGTATGTAGATATATGAACATTAGGTAAAAGGCTTGCAGAATTTGGAAAGTATTCGTGAATTCTAGTCGATTTGTCAGGATCGTTCCAGGTGGCAATCGATAGTCCCTTCCTATCCGGTTAGGCAAATATACATATATATTGAAGCATGAATCCTTAGGACAGTAACTAGCCATACAATACCCAAAAACCTTCCCAATTAACCAGTTACCGAACCCTAACCTAAAAGGGTTACTAGCCCACCGCACATTACGCAAGCATCTTAGTGCATAGAGCGGACACGAGTACGTGAATCTTACAGGTATTTACGCCGGTTATTCCTTGTAATGCGGTGGGAACGAAGCCGTAGAAGCCTCCTAATATCGATTATGACTAAGGAAATAATATTGTCATAAGGATACAGGTACCTTGGTTTGTTTACCTTTGGTATTAGTAGGACAGGACTAATATGAAAGACAGTTGTGTATCACTACATAGTATAAAACAAAGTCGCTTTCTCTGTCCCTATGTCCCTTTGTATGCTTAAATCTTTGAAACTACGCAACGGATTTTGATGCGGTTTTTCTAATAGATAGAGTGATTCAAGAGGAAGGTTCATATGTATAATAACATCCATTAAATAGCCAGAAGTGCGAAGCCGGAGCGGGTTACTAGCTATACTATATAACTACTATACTATACATACTCGTATAATAAAGCAATGTCGAATGCGATTTCTTAGTGTATAAAATTAGGTAAACGTTATTCGCTATACGTAAATATAAATAAATATATTAATTCTTAGGTACAGAAAGTTTCTGACCTACCTCTTAACTTTTTGTCATATGCCTAAAATGATGGGTAAACAATTAGGCTTTTAATATTCCCAAAAAGCTAAACTTTCTTGTATATGTGTATAGAATGCACCTTATCAATATGTTATTTTATCTTTCTTTTTTAACTGGTCCTCAGATTTTTAAGAGATGACTAACAAATATTCAATTTTAATGAGTTTTTTTCAACTGAGCCGGTTCTTCCAAACTATTTAACATGCGTCATCCCAGTTCATGTGTGTTTGACATGACATAACCAGATTCAAGACTATAAAGTCTTCTAATATTTTAAATTTAATTTAACTATTTTAAAACTTGCTCGTTGCTACACCTAAATCACACACTTGTTATCCAATCTTTTAATATGTCCGACAATTATCACCCCATAAAACATTGTGTTCAAAGTGTGAATAAATTACGTCTTAATAAAAAGATGAATTATTAAGAATGTTATCAAAGCAATAGGAATCATAATAAATATTATTTATTGTTTGATATTTGAAAAGAGTTTTGGAATTGCGAAACAAACGGTGCATAGAGGAAGTTATAAATATTGCAGACTTTGAATATCTGGGTTAGGAGTAAGCGGCGGTGAAATGGTGTAAAAGATGACTAGGAACTAGTATGAGGGAATCAAAAAATAAAAGAATGAAAGAAACATCTACGAGTATATGAAACACGCGCCTCAGCATAATATGTTATGATATAATGTCATAGATATAATGTTAAAGTTCCTGTAGCTAATGGCAATGGATCCTTTAAGTTCTATAGATAAGTAGGCTGTAGGTGTATTTCAAATGTATGTTCACCTTTACAGGAACATGTGAATGTCAATGGTTTCTCAATTCTAAAATCGTTTTCTAAATAATTCTAAATAAGTAAGATTCGATTCGAAATCTAAAACTAAATTATATTCTATTAATTATATATAAATTATATTCGATTCGAATAGTTGAGCAATTGCTAAAAGATTGCTAGAAAAACGACACATAAAAATCGAAAAATAACCAACAACATTTCTTCAAAACATATAATTGACAAAAGGTTCGTATTTAGTTATTATTCAACAATACCTTGGCAAACCATCACCAATTACTGAAATAACCCACCTTAACCCCAATTCCCACTATAAATACCGTCAGAATTTTATGCCCCATGTTTCTATGTTAATATCTCGGGAACACATAATACTACAAGTATGATGTATACGTATTCATTCACACTCAACTACGAAAACAAGTAAAAAGCAACATTCTAACGATCACAGTTTCGTTGATTCACAAATGTTTATATTTTAAACAACGGTGACACTCTGGTGAAGAATCTAATTAATATTTTGGCATCGGGCCGACGCCCGTAACGGATGGCCGGCCATTCATGTCAGGAGGAGGTGCACGTTTCATCAGACACAACCGCATTCATAGTCCCAGCCACTATTTGGACAAGATATAACTAAATATCACTGTCTTAAAAAAGGGGTGCTTGTAGAAGTA
This sequence comes from Leucoptera coffeella, assembly GCA_030578115.1. Taxonomy (NCBI): domain Eukaryota; kingdom Metazoa; phylum Arthropoda; class Insecta; order Lepidoptera; family Lyonetiidae; genus Leucoptera; species Leucoptera coffeella. The sequence continues at coordinate 74,119 of JAMBLF010000462.1, forward strand.
CCTATAAGCGCCGAGTGAGTGTGAAAAGGTGGAAGTCAATGAATGCGGACGATGTGAGTGTAACCTCCTACCATAATAACATAATAATTCAAACCTTACGACCTGGACTCATATAAATAAAATGAGTAAAATCGCGAGTGTTTAAAAATAACGAATTCAAACCTAATTATAATAGGTAGTTATAGTAAAACTGATTTAAGAGATATAGGTAATATTTTAATGTTAGGTATATATAGACGATACAAAATGAATAAGTAAATGTAGGTGTACAAGAAAAGTTGCTATTGTGCTTTTTTCGTGAACCAGACTATGAATAGGGCATGGAGTCGTTGTAGGAATGCTAAAGTGAATCTCTGAGTGAACGAATTGTATCGCCACGCTCCACTTTTAAATCCCTCCGCCAACTATCTGTCAGTCTCGATCAGTCACTCATTTATTTTGACATCTCTTACGGGTTCGGACTTGAAAATTAGTCTATTCTGCCTGACTGATGGCAAAATTTGAAATATTTCGGAACCACTAAATAATTATTATGTGTATTTTTGTAACAAACAAAAGAAAGAGGCAGGTTTGATTAAATGATGAAATAAATCTTCAAATATGCTTTAAAGAAGACGATTTTGTGATACATATAATGATAATGAAGTAAAATGAAAATAATGTAACTAAAATAGGAATGCCGTCAATCTTGAAACTCTTATAATAATATATACATATATCTGTTTTAAGAACACAGATTACCTATATTTTTCCCCATATTACATAAGTCAACTAACTATAACAGTCATCTTCGTAATTGAATCTCTGAGCCATACGCATTTGACCCATATGCATTTTCTTAACCCCATTCCTTTCAAACCACGAGTAGTATTAGTGAGCTATTACCCAGCCAATAAATGTCATACAAAATGACCGCCATAGACAAGTATCACTGAAACAGGAAACATTGAAAGATCCTTGCAAAACATTGACTAACTCATTAGTTATTTTAAGCGTGCGCTTCGGACTATGACGTGTCACTAAAATTACGGAAAATCTGTGTTAGTCACCGGAAATACTTAGGATTACTACAACATGTGTTTTCGGAAAATGATGAGAGGATTTCGTCAGTTATACTAGAAATAACAAAAGATAAATAGTAAACAGCAGGAAATAATAATATTCTCTCTAAAAATAGTCGCAAAACAATTGCTGTCGGAATCTTTAAAATCATTTAGAATTGTGGTTATATTTGAAGTCACTATCGAGTGTATTCGATGTATTCTTTTATAAACCGTGTGTATGTGTTCTATAGAATTTTACAAAGATTGGCTTGTATGTCTCCGAGATAACAGATATCGCCGCGTCAAAATCACCTTTCAACAAATATTCAACACCTTACATGACAGATTATTCTATTATTGAATAGAATATTGAAAGGGATTCTCACTATTTTTTCATCGTATTTCCATATAATTCTCATTACTCAATTTACAAGAAAATACGAGGCCATCCGTAAATAGCCGAAACCTCGTGTAACAAAAGTAATAATTTGTTTACAAAATATACAGATAAGTCCCTTTTCTAGTGAAATGAATAAAATTTGCGAATCCCTCAAAAGTATAAATTCTCATTTTATTTCCATTTTATTTTATTCTTCTAATACAAAACTCTTCCGAATAGCAAAGCAACCCCTTGCTCTCGAGTCATAAAGCCACAGATCACCCATGGGCTCTCAGCATCGGCGTATTCAGCCGAGAGTCGTTTGCCAACCGACTTTTCCGGAACGTGTTACGAGGTGATAGGGATGTGCTCATCGATTATTTTTATTGTGCACTAAATATTCTAGTTTTAATCGATACTCGTTGTATAAAGAACTAAAGATATTTTGTCTACTGTTTTGAGACGTTTGTTGTCTAAATAGACGTTCACTAATACACTTACTGATGTCTGAAATGTACGTACGTATATGTAATGATATATTATAGAAACATTTTATAACTCAATAACTAGTTGTTTAGAAAAGAAAAGGTCCCATTCTGTTACCGTTATGCCACTTGTCTAAAGGACAATATTGTAAGCGTTATCCCAAGACCAGTACCTCTAGATTATTTACTGTACAATCTACCACTAATCACTGCGCAACTCAGCCAATAAAAATTCGCTACACCACGCGGTTAGTTAATTAAATGTAGCCTGCCACGTGAGGTCGCGGATCCTGAACATAAATCAAGCACGCGTCTACAGCCACTTCTAGTCTGATCGAAACACTAATAGGCCATAAATCCTTGCATTTACTGAAGGATTTCCAAGTGGTGCCCGATTTGCATATTAATACCCTCTAATACAGTCTATTTCTGGATTTCAATAGAGCTTTTCACTTGGTTGCTTTCGATAACGTTTGGCTGTGATCGTGTGTGGGGAAAATTAGATTCCTTGGTAAAATATATAAGTAATTAAATATGTGATGTAAGATCTTGTTATTTCAGTGTATTAATTGAAATTCAGTATATCTACGTCTGGTAAAAATACACAATAATAATATAAAATATTTTTTTTCCATGGAAATCTTTTTAATGGAAAGTTTAATTTTGATATAAAAATATCGAATGCAGGATATATATTGTATCAATAGAAAATAAATCGTACATATCATTTGTCTTAAAATCGTATCTAAAACATAAAATCAACGATTCAAAAGCGCAAATCCAACTCATTCCTAAAATAATCTGACATAAAACCTGTCAAAACTCCGGACACAAGATCGAACGCCGAGAGCGAATCGACGCGCGGCAAAGGTAATCTAGAAATTTCGATTAACCCAAATCCCCATGTCAAACAGTTCACGTATCGCTAATCGCGACCAAACGTCACTGGATTCAAACACATGCGGTTAGGTCTCTTTCTTGGCGAACCTTCAAAGAGAATTGTAGCTGATGCAGCTTGTAGGCATTTGGTAAAAGCTAAATGCCTAAGCGTGGATTAGGCGACCTCGTTCGGACCTTGTGCGGTGTTTTCGTACTAGATTCCCAATGCAGATTGCACTCGAATGTGTAAAATATATGGCTAAACTTCTATGTTCAAGATACTTTAACAAACAATTTCTTTTGGTGCAAACAAAGTATTTCGTCTTGGTAAAAGTTTCTACGTAACTTCACTTCTGTTGAGAATCATAACGTATCGTAAAAAAACCTGCCTTTTCTAAGAATTAAGGAATCTCGGAGTTCCCTCACGGTGTGAATACCACCTATCACGTTGAACGCTGAATGTTCGGTGCATTTAATGTCAACCTCACGTACTCTACAATTACTGTGATGGACTCTAACATTTGGTATACCAAAGGATCTATTGTGATTCATTTTATATTTCTGCATTAGTTTGAATTATTATCCGTTAACGCTTAAAACTATGGTAGCCTTTTGAAATCAAAACTTGATCTTCATCTGACTGGTAATCACTTTTGAAGATTGACATTTCCTCTTGATTCCTCTTCTTAAGCAATCTTGTGACACTCAAATATCTTGACAACTGATGCATATGACGTTACTATGCATATGACGAAATCTTTTCAATGACTGCAAAGGTTTGCAAGACAAGAGATGTTCTCCCAAAATAGTAAAAATAGGTATCTAATATTATCATTAATTGTTAATGATAATATTAGGTTTAAGTTTTTTGATATAAATGAAATCATTTAAGAATCTTATATAAGCTCTTTAACATTTAGTAATTAGATTGCGAGCAGAAACATTTCTAGGCATAAGACAGGTTGAAAAACATGTAAATCATATGCAACGCATCCTACGTAGCTAATCTAATGAAGATGTTAATTTATTCTCTTAAGGAGCCTGAGTAGATCATGAGCCTGCATATGCTAAGAAAATAAAAAACAAAATCTAGGGAATTATTTTTATTGTACTTTTTTCCAAGTATTTGTACTAGACAAATACTTTTTGTAAAATATTTGGATTGATTTTTTTAACATTTAATCGTTTTACGTCACATTTTCCGTGTTGTTATAATTTAAGAATATTAGTAATGGTAGTAATAAGGATAGGTTGTTATGTCGCATTGTACCAAAAAAAAACTTTTGTTAACCTTAGTTACATTCGCTTCTAGGTCAATACAAAAACAAAACATTTCTATTTTTCCTATTGCATCCACGTTAATTGAATTTTAGACCAAAAAATACGCTAAAAGTTCCAAAAACATATTCCAATTCAATAAAGTAAACATGTTGGATTGTTTTTAACACAAACAACAGGTTTCCGACAAAAAAGGTGTTATTAGCAGTGCTCATATTTGTATGTTTTGGAGATGTTTTGCTTTGTGTCAATTAACGTAACAAAAAGGTTTTATAGGTCGAAAACTTCTTTGAATTCAAATGCTATAATACTATTACAAAACATACAATAACTACATTCGCCATTTACAAATCATGACTATCACCTATAAAGATTATAGACAAGTTTTTTCACATTGTATTTCGCGCAAAAGCCAATCTCACATGAGAGACTAACCACAAACATCTTTACTTGATTGAAAAGTTTTCACTCATGTCAACGCGGCTACAGGATATATTATATCCTATACTTAATGTTAAGAAGGTTCAAGATATTGTTAACGTTGTCATATACCTATAAACTGGTTACTGCTTTCTAGTGTGGTCGTTGATTATACATGCTATATATGTATTTATCCATGCATAATATTTTTTAAATATACGTTGACTAGTACCGTTAACACAAGTCTTAAATGTACTAACCAAGGGGCTAGTAATGTCCTTCAATATTATTATTATATACAAAGTACTTACATAATAATACAGCTAGGAATAATCAGCTGATTGACCCAATCGAATAAACAATATTACACATGTAATAATCGTTACATCGAATCAACATCGCGATAGCAATTTGCTAGCAAGTAACGCAACATTAAGAAGCCTGCTTGGCTTCCACCCAAAAGAGTGAAGTACAATATGTACTAAACCGTAGCGGTCAAATAAATTAACTCTGTACTAATAAAGTATATTTCCTTTGGATTTCGGATTTAAAAGGTTAACTAGCTGCCGTGCGGTTACTAAGTGACAAGATGTAAATACTATTTGTCACTACTTGCTACTTGTCACAAAAGGTTCGTTTTCAGTACGAACTTTGCATGCAATACGATATGACGTAATACTTACGCAAATCTTGCATAATAGAAACGCGGCTTAATATTTCAGTACTGCCATTATTATACCGACACTAATGCTAAAGACTGAAAAACAATTATATCCGAAGTACTAAGTATCCTGAAAGGAATAGAACGACATAGGTATGAATTTATGTGTATTTTAAGAAATATTTGCTACGATAGACATAGTATCGCGTGTTATATGGAATAACATTTAGCCTATATTTATTTTATTAATGGCCATGCAAATGTGGAGCCAAAATTAACTAGCAAAATGAAGTTTTAATGTGTAATTGCATTAAACTAATTGCATTAAATGATTGCCTGTATTCACCAAATGGTAAACATTTATACACTCTTAGTGGATATAATTTATATTATTGATCTACTGATTGTTTGGGTTACCTAGATTTGAAGATTAACAAACTATTTCAACTTACATTACCATGAGAAAATGATTTATAACAATATCTTACCTACCTAAACATTAAACCCTTCATCAATGTCATATATAAATCTAACACTACATAAATTCATCACACCATAGACACACTCTTTAACAAATTAAGATCAAAGACGAGGGTAACTCTAGAACATGCTGTTAATCTATAAAACGAATTGTGATTAATCATGGGACGAGATAGCGGGCCGCTTAACGAAGTCAAAGCCGTAAAACTATGTTTTGAAATGGCCGCTTGCTTAGGCTTATCTGGCGGATTATGGGACGGGGTTACACGGGTGGATTAGTGTGTGCAGTTAATTAGCTTATAGATTTTCAAACTTTCATTAATGTATACTTTTTTTAAGTGTTTTAATATGTTTTTTAAAACTTTCTTTTAAAGTTCGCAAATATTTACAGCTAAATTATTGAATTCAAGAATTATTCAAAACAAAAAAGAAAAGATTGAATAATCAAACAAAAAAATTAACAAAGTAGTTTTATCAAATAGTTCACATAAAATATGTTCTGATCGTAAAATATACCAACTGCATAATATAAGTTAGCTTAGCACACTTAGGTAGCCCGCCCGAGTGATTAAGTGCTTCCGTCCATGCCGCAGTCGTCCGTGTAATCCCGGCTTCTCCGCCTCGCAGTAGCCTAAGATAAATATTTGACGGTTTTTCAATAACAGCACGAGAGGAGCGCGCGTCACGGATCTCGACTCGTAAACCTAATTGAAACACCTTGCCCCAGTGAGTCGCGTTGTGCCGCGCGACGGTGTCTAATTTAGTTCCCGCGGCGTCGGGGCGCTGCAGCGAGTGGCCGCAGGGCAGGCGCCATGGGCCGCGCCTAGGCCGCCATGAAACGCAGGAAAGATGACGCAGGCGGTGCTTCTGCTCAAGTTCATCAAGATCCCCACGAAGATGCACCAAGCGGAGTGACGCGCGGCGGCCGCACACACTGAGCCCGCCCCCAGTGCCTTATTCGCAGCCAGCAATAACCGACGGTGCTTCTCCTCAAGTGTTCTTAGTCCTAAATAGCGAGCGTAAAATAATGTATGTGAGACGAACGACTGTGAGAGAGTTGTTGTGCGCAAACGATTACAATGCTAGACGTGTTCCGTGGGTTGAAGAATCTGATAAAGGTCAACTATGTGCACATTGACTCGCCAGTGTTCAGACTGCACTACTCCATTACGGTGATCCTGCTGATCGCGTTCAGCCTCATCGTGACGACGCGCCAGTACGTGGGCAACCCCATCGACTGCATCCACACCAAGGACATCCCCGAGGACGTGCTCAACACGTACTGCTGGATCCACTCCACGTACACGCTCAAGAGCTTCTTCAACAAGAAGGTGGGCGTCGAGGTGCCCTACCCCGGCATCGGCAACAGCCGCGAGAAGGGCAAGGAGGACCTGGCCGACCGCAAGATCTACAAGTACTACCAGTGGGTGTGCTTCTGCCTCTTCTTCCAGGTCAGTACTACAACTAGTTTTCTTAGTCCCACAGGTATGATTTCTTGGTAAAGGATTTTTATTATATAATTTTAGATCATCAAGGTTGAACACCGGTTATCTAGTAGTTTTATAGAATGTGTAAATTAAAATCAAATATTATTATCATAATTATGGAATTTCTACGTTAGTTAAAAAAGTATTATTAAGTAATCGTTTCATTAAATGTGCTGAATATCCTTTCATGGTTTAGTGTTCTTTATGTGGAACATAAGCTCCTGAAAAATATTCATAAAGAATAGGAAAAAGTTAACAACATGAAGCCTTACATGATGAAACACCAAACTCTATTCTTACAAAAAGGCAACTAAAAAAGATAATTCTTGCTCCGATTCATACATCGTTATTTCGAAATTACCTGTCCCATAGAATGAGCAAGATTCCTTATGAGTATGTGATTCTCAAGTATGAATTGCCCATAATTTGCTACACTTATTAAGAATAAATCCCTGAAAACCATATACATATTATCACCTATATGTATGCATGTGGCATTTCTTGTCGAAATTTGATGGCTTTGGCACTAAATCATTCTCTTTGACGCGATGACGTTCCGTTTTTATGCCTCATCAACTTTGAGGGGAACGACCAACAGATGCATTTTATTTTGCATTCGCCACTATCTCAATACGACATATTTTTAAAAGAAGCTCCCTAGACAGTTGGGTACTCCCATAATGAAATCAGCTAGATTATTGTTGAATGTGTTCAGTTCGCTAGTATACCGTATGATTTAGGTTAGTGCTAAGCTATCAAGCCTTCTCAAATTTGTGTTATCTGAATATTTTATGAACCCGATGCATTTTTACGAAAACTTCGTCTGTGTACGACAACAATGTACAAATATGTTGTGAATTTCAAGAAATTCTATTTACATATAATATTTTTATTGAATAAGGATATAGTTTTCATTATTTTCAATTTATCGTAAGCGTAAACTTTCTCTTACACTTTGTAAATCTGTTACAAATTCGGATGATCTATGATTTTCCACAAACAAATTAAGTGAATTATCTTATTTGATGGTATTATGTAAAGATAACAAATCCTATCGAATTATAAGCGCTGGTGACGCATGCTATTTATAATTTTTAGAGCAACAGCATACCTGTGTTTAACAGCCAAAGGTTTAATGTTCTAAAACTGTGTCAGCTGTAAAAAAATGATATGAAAATTCACAGCACGATCCAGTAGCATTGTCTATTGTTACCCAACAACCTGTAATCTTTCAGCTACTCGCGTAAATAAATATTACAGAGCAGTCGACGCATTTGGGTTACGCTACACAGGAGCCGTTTTATTTAACGCATTTTTTTATTATTCTGCCGCATTTAACGGGCTGTTAAACTGCCGTTAATCAAGGCCCTAAAGTCTGCTAGGTCGCGGAACAAACGTGGATTTTTCACGCGCCTCCGCGGCCGTAGCGCACAAGGCGCTATTAGGCGGGCCCGGCTAATGTGGGAAGGTGCGAACGGTTAGCAGCCCAATTCCACAGGGCAATTAAGCCGCGCTGCCACCGCCTGTGTTTAGTTTTGTCATTGGTACCACCTGTATATGGGCTTGAGGAAAACCGTTGAATTGATTCTGGTAAAAATTGCCTCTGTTTTAGTGCGGTGAACGGTGATTGGTAGATTCAATTTGTACACATACTGGGTCACGTTTGCAGTTTCACCTGTGCTTGTATTTATGGGTTCGAAACACGTGTACAGTTATGTATAAGTACAAATTGCACTGTGTTCATAGAATTTTATATACGACCAGTATTTTGTGAATATATTTGAGTGCAAAGAAATTAATTAATTCTGTATAGTACTTAAACGATTGAAAAACTATATCCTTATTAAGAAAATTAGACACTTTTTTATGTACTTAATCTTATTAAAATAAAATATCAGGGAACGTTAAGTAAGAAATATTTTTTTATGTTACAATTATATTACTTTTTTAATTTACTACTCTAACGTAGTATTTATTGATATCTTCATTACTGAACTAAATTCTATAAGTGATGCGAAGAAACGGTTAAATGTAGTTAACAGTTATACATATTATGGTAGCCCATATCAAATAATGTTACCCATATCTGCTACTGTCTATTTGGTTTATATGCAAAAATCCTACTAAAGGAAAATGTCAACGACAACGCCGTTACCCGTTATGTCAAGGATTAAAAATCCAAAACAGCAACCCGTTCCGAAGGCTTCTATTTTCATTTCGCGCCAAACGCCAAGGGGCATGCAAGGAGGTCGGAATGCATTACTTCCTCCTTCGCGCCCCAAGTAGGTCGAGAGACATTCAACCTCTATTTAGCCGGCGAAAATGGCTGCCCAAATGGCAAATGCAAAACAGACACCAATATTAAGATAATCAGGCCTGCTTAGCACTCTGGACGCATTTTTTATTCCAATGAGAATTACCCGCTTAAGCCGCGCTTGTTGGCGCTCGCCATGGCGATTTATTCCCTCATTTGCATCCCGGGTTGTCGCCGCCATTGTTTGACAGATGTGACATAACCTTAATGTTTTCACTCGCCCCGAGATATATTAAAATTCGCTTGTGTCAAGTTGACTTACACAAGATCAAATGTCTTAGGAGATATTTTAAGAATTTGTTGGAGCTTTAAGTGTTTCGTTCTCAAGTTATTCTGTTATATAAAAGTATTCATAGAATCATTTCTTAACCTAAAAACTCTGAAATTAAATTTTAGATAACGTTTGTCATATATAACAGATCTAATAATTGAACATCTTCATACCTTGTTCTTTTAGATATATTTACACCTCAGACAAAATCGATAGCCTATAATATTACTCTTGCATCGATATAACCTCTCAATACCCACCCAACCGTGTCCTTAAAACATACATCCATTACAGTGCTTATGATAAATACCCCTGCATACAAGTAACGCACTGGCCATATCTTAGCAGACGGCGGGTAGCGTCCAACCTATAAACATGAGCCCCAGTGCACTCCCAAACGCTCGCTCGAGGCATAAACACAAATCTAGTGAGAATCCGTTATTAGCCAACACATCCTCCCAATAAAACGTTATGAGGTCCCTCTAGCGGACACTAATCAGAGCTTAAGTGGAAAGAGTGTCGGCGCATCCTGCCAAAGCATACACAAGCTAATTTGGGCACTGGCCATAACAGCTGATGCAAATTTTTATTGTCACGAAATACGGGACAGGCAAGATCCTGCCGCCACTTAAGAACTGCAGTGTTAGGTTCTACGGCGGAGCGTCCTGGTACGAATCTCGCAAAGGCAACTTGGGATTTTTCAAGACTAATTCTTTTGTAAATTTTTTATTTTAGTATAGACACATCAATTTATAGAATTTGTTTCATAAAATATTTGACCTTACATATTATTATGTATCATGATTAAATAAATGCATAATTTTACAAATATATATTAACCCATACTTTACTAAAGCCACCTACAAGTTTTTTTTCCAATATGTGTGTTTACAATTGATTATTATTACTATTCCACATAATCAATGAACCCTAATCAACACTACAAATACTTTGAAAGTGGTATGACAAATAGCATATTATTACCATTATACAAATAATATGAAATAGCCTAGTTCCATATGTTAGCCAACCGCTAAATAAATTATTTTTACCCATAGACCCTAAACCACTTAATCATCTCTTACACATACCAGGAAAAATGCAGTTAGTATTCTATTTATGTTACAATCTCACAAGATGTCATGCATTTATTATTGAAAGCCTGGCCTAATAAAATTTTACTCACGTTACATTGTGGTGTCGTAAGGTAACGTGTTTAATAGTATTTCGATTATCAATTTATTACACAAGACGGTGTTATTACTAATGAGAGATGAAAATTTTCACTTCTACGGTAACAGAATTCAACAAACTTTCCCGAAAGCTTGTAACGTTTAGTATAAATTTAAACATACAAACATAAACTGCCCGCATATAGAGGGATAGGCAAAGATCATGGATTCTGTCTTCTTCTTCTGTCCCGATCTTGACTAACCACTTTTGCTATGACACTTATACATCTCGTCATACACACTCGACGGTTACAGGTACTTCTAACATCACCCTTTTTTAACATCATTTATATATGATTAATAACTAACGGGACTTATGTATAATATATTATATAAAAAATATATAAGTTTTTATATAATAAAGTTATCTTTATTGTACCTTACGCGATAAGTTCTGTTAGGTATTAATCATATATAATTTATGTTGAAAAAGGGTGACGTTAGAAGTACCTGTTACCGCCGAGTGTGTATGAGGAGGTGTATAAGTGTCATTGAATCAAAAGTGGTTAGTCATGATCACGACAAAAGAAGAATAATCATGAGTATACATCGTGTATCTCTTAAAACTATAATCAATTATCTATCTGGTGAAATATGGCTTCCAAACGATTACTATGAAATTATGGACTCTCCAACCTCTAGCCCTAAGAAAGATTGTTCATGTTACTTGTAAATAAAAGCTTATTTAATTATCCCTATATCAACATAAAAAGAAACTTTTTCCTTCCTATAGTAAACAAGCCACCTCTAGGACTGCAGTTACGAAATCAGTGTCGATCTTGTCCAAAATGATTCGCGTATGCATTTGTGGTGTCGTAAAAAGGTCGTAAAGCGATCTTAACTGGCCGCTTTACGAGGTGATTTATAATCAACTGGTGGGACGGAAGTCACGACACACTCCGACACTGAATGTCGCATTCGAGGGAACAACCTGTCGTTTACCCTATTAATCCCTTTTAATGTATGTATTTCTTGGAATACTAAATACCGAATACTACGATGAAGGAAAACTTGTGAGGAAACCTAATAGGTCGCGCTTGTTAATGGCGACATGGATTACCACTTGTCATATTGAGCACTGACTATCTGGTTAATACGTGGATTCAAGGTGGTCATAGAATTACTACCTCTGCGATTGCGGAGATGAAAACCTGAACCTCTGACTACCCCGCAAGGTGATGGTGGTGAACGCGTTTGTTTTGTTTTTCTTGTAATGTATTAATAACCCAGTGCTAGCTGAGACGTCAAAAGCTGCCGTCTTCCTAGAATGACATTGTTGGCGACTAAGTAACAATGAATCTATGAATGGATGGAATGTTCCATATAACATCGCAACCTCAATATTAATGCTAAAAAGTGACCAAGGATTATCGTGTTTAAAGTTCGTTAGTTGTTTGTGTTTAAACTCTTTACGTACTTTAACCCTCCTCTCTATTCTTGTTCTGTCTGTTCTTGAACACGACGAAATGGTATCGTATTCACGGCGGCAATAGAGATGTGAAAGCACCTATGTATGTCTGCCTTAGCTGAAATGAAGGTATCATATTAACCTCATACATGTTGATACCCAATGTGATAACTGATAACCAAACATAAACATATAATACTGCTCTGAAGGGATACATAGATTATCCTTTTGTATTTTTCCGAAACACACCAAGACCATATTCTTTGCACACATGACAGGAGCATAGTTCACCAAGTTTTGGCAAGAAAAAGGCAGTCACTTAGGTAAATACACTAACGTTAAGATAGGAATTCTCCGTAAGGAATAGAGCCATACGTAATCACACGTAGCTGCTTGGACTATTAACTCTTTTAACTTGTTTAAAGAGTTGAAGAAGATCGTTGTTAACATCATTGTCTACACGAAGCTTAGTTTAAAAATGTTACCTAACCTTAATGATGGAATTATATATGTTCTTTCTATCTATCAATTTATACATATGATAGTTCCATCTATCAATTTATATGATAACAAAATGACAGTAGCTATATATAATATGCATGCCACGTTTCACGTCAGACCCTGGTTTATCCAGTAAAAAGTAGGCTTCGAGTCACTTATATTCACGCATACATACATTCACGCCTCTATATCCCCTTCGGGATAGGCAGAGAATATATCAAATCGCCACCTGGAACGATCCTGACAAATCTTTCGATCTCCTTTGCTTCAGTCACACCCATTAACCTTCCCATACATGCTCTTCTGTTCTTCACACTATATTCACACCCGCCATAAGAATAATGTCTCCAATTTGATCTGTTTAAATTCTATCATATCCCGTCGAACTCTACCTTCCACTTTGTCTGTATGAATTCCTTTTGTAACATGCCTTGATCCATCGTCTCCATGTGCCCAAACCACCTTACTACTTCTTACTTAATTATAAACACAACCTCTACCTTCCTCGAAAGTGTTGTACCGGTCATAAATGCCTTTATATATGTATGTATTTCAAAATGTTTCCACGCTCCGTTCTATGATGACGAAATGCTCCGATATAATTTGAATATGGACGCGAACCAGCCGTAACGAGTAGGGAAGTGGTGTCGTGATTAGTACCCAATAAGCGAGGCCCCGCCCCCGTGGGAACCGCGGCTCCGCGTCAGCCTTCGTATATTTAGAACTAAATAACCGACTGCGTTTCTCTATGATGTTCGGACGATTTAGGAGTATGTTAGACAAAGTATTTTTTTTAATCAAATTTTATTATTATATATAGTTTTAAGAGATTCGCGATTTATACTCATGACTAATAACTAACGGGACTTATCGTGTCACACGACACATTCTGCACGTAAACATGGCTGCTGCAATGTAGCCGAAACGTCGGGTTAATAAAGGTAACTTTACTATATAAAAACTTACGCGATAAGTCCCGTTGGTTATTAATCATGAGTGTTCATATATAGTCTAAATAGTATTGTATATTTATTTATGGTTATTGCATATTACAAAAAGTAATAGTATATTATATAAATAGTATTTACAAAAGAGGAGTGATAAAAAAACTGTTTAAATAAAGCGTGCGTTTTTTTGATTGTCTATAAAAATCAAACTCTGTTTTAATTCATATAAGTCAGAAAATATCGTAATATTAATGAAAGGCGAATTTTATACATATGAATATACCGGTTGTACAATACTAATAATTCTAGCGTAAAAAGTGTAAGTTAAAGCACCAATCATAAGTTTTAATATACAGGGTGTAACAGAAGAGTGTAGCAATACTTTAGGGCTAGATTCTCTATCACCTACTTAGTGTCATTGTAAAGTTTTAGCTCGATATCTTAAAATCTAGAATTTTCCATAATCTGATACTCAAAAATGAGTAAATACCTAAGTACAAATATTACAATGTCCCATCCCTAGTGCAACTGAAACCAACTAGTAAACAGAGAAAGACAAAAGAAAGTTCGGCGCCTTCATGATTACCGCGAGGAAATTCAATTCGCACTATTTCCTTAGCATTAAGTCTCATTTTCCTGAGACATCGGCATTCGTCAAAAGAATCAGGCGCCTGCTACCTATTGCAGTACATTGTGTTATTGAGAATTGAACGTTATTCATTACGCAATAAGGCTCAAAATCTGTTTGTAGTAAATATGGATTGGGATTTTTGTCGGCGATTCAAAGTTTGTTTACTTTTCAGTAGGTTATTGAAAATTGTAGTCCCGTGCTGGTCTGGGACTAAAATAGAATGTAACCGGCTGCCTTCTACCCGGCATGTCGTAAAAGGCAACTAAAGGACTAGGGGGTTTGTTAGGTATTTTGGGCGATTGGCTAGCCACCATCCCCAGTGTACCAAAATCTTTTATATCTTTGTCCCCCAACGACAGGCTAAACGTGACAAAAGGGTCTTTGGAATCTTTTGTTCTGTCCACCCCTTCGGGGATTATGGACGTGATGCATATGTATGTAGGTAACCAAACAAATTTATCTGACCTTTCTTTCACATACAAGATAATTTATTGAAGCCTGCCAACCCGGTTATTATTTTTCTCATAAACATCACGACTGTAATGCCTTGTTCAGTAGTTACCAGGTACTTACCTACATAAAAACCAAACGTGACGGAAGAGGTTTTATGTTTTACCTCTTTAGGATTTGAAGTCAACGTTTAGCGTAACCTAATCATAAAACTTTCGCTCTTTAATAGGTAAGTGACAGGTAGTTAATCCTCGTAAGGGTAGACTGAACTTAGGGTGACTTAAGATAATTAGCATTGGGTCACATTAGAATTTCAATAGAATCAATACTTAGGATAATAACTGTGACACGGAGTCACTTTAGAAATAAATAGAGATTGTCAGCCTTTTGACCAATGATAGTTTAGTCTCTTAGTCGCGTTTTAGGACTTAGGTACCGAAAGAATGAATTCAAACTGGATACGTACATAAACACAAGACAAAGTATTACTTACATATCTTTATGTTTTAAATAAAAACTATTTAAAACATAAATTGAATTTCATTATTTGAATAATCTTATTACCCTTCAAATTATGTTATTATTAACTAAGTTAGACTGACCTGTTGGTTTTTATTGAGTTAGCAAATTCTTGATAAGATTCCGTACAGTTTCACAACTTTCACATCAATAGTAGGTATCATGACACTGAACCACTACACTTCTTAGTTAATAATAAACTAAGATAATTATCAGCTATTTGCTCAAAACGGTCGGCCCCAAACACTCCAACACACAACATCATATTATAGTATTCATTATTACTAAAAGACATATTAATTAGTTTACTTTCACGCACGAATCTCGAAAATCTCAATATGCAAAAACGTTGCCAACTGGACAAGTGTCAAAAATCAACTGAGTAAATAAAACAAACAAAATTAACAATAGGTAAATTTCACTCAAAATTCTAAGGGCGATTCCATACAAGCGTAATTTGATTAGGTACCTGTATTTGTGGTTACTTACCTACATTACATTTGAACATGAGAATTTTATTTAATTTGATTATCTACAACTAAAGATACTGAAATGATGGTGTTACGTGCCTACTGATAATGTATTATGAAATGCCCGTGCTAGTCCGGGACTGTCCAGTGCTGGTCTGGCATAAGTTAAATAGAATGTAACCGGCTGATTTCTTCCCGGGATGTCGTAAATGGCAACCAAGAGACCACATGGTCGGAATGTGTGGATAGATGGTATCCACATGACTAAATCATACACACAATCGTGCACGATATCTCCCATAATCCCCATAAAAATCAAAAGGAACGAGGAAGCCTCCGTCTCGGTAGGTATTTAGGTAAACAAAAAAGCCCATATAGCCCATTAAACGCCTCTTACGACATGCCGGGAATAAGGCAGCTGGTTACCTTTAAGTCCAGACCGTTACGAAGATAAATAGATAGGTAATAATTATAAAAATACCTATTATAAAAATGCGCAAGCGACGGAATGTAACATAACTACGTTTACAGGTAGGTATAGGTAACATACCTAACAAACGCCGTAATCTTCTTAGGTTTGGACTTTAGACAGAATTTAGGCTTCTAGCAGTCTCCACGGTCTCATTTATTATGTGACGTCACGGGATCTCGCAAGACTTGATGGCAATAGGTAATAAGTGATAAAAGGTAATTCTACGACGACCCTAAGCGATGACTTGCGACATTAGGAATGCTAAGCTAATTAAGTACCTAACATGTTCCACGCGTTAATTATGTAAAAAAGTGAACGCATAATATTGCAATTGTATGTGAACTCGCCCTAATATCAGTGGAGGCGGCGGGCGGCTTTTCACAAAGAATGGACGGCACCTTCAAGGTGTTGGGGGTGGAGCCTATAGCTTTGAGCGGCTTTCCTGAAAGCGTTTGACTTCGCCGCCTACCTAGACAAGCAGTAATACTGATTTACTCATAGTGATGGGTCGGAATTTTGTTGCGATCAGCTGATCGTGAATGTTACTCATTTTCAGATAGCTGTAAAAAAGGCAATTTCAGTCCGATCCCACTGAAACTTGGTATTTAGACTAATTAGGTGATGCTTTATACGACCCTGAAGTATTGCTACACTCTTCTGTTACACCCTGTATTTGAGCCCAAATTTTTTAGTATTAGTATTATAAAAAATAGTTATTTAATATCAAGTGCATTCAATTGTAATATACTCAATGTATTTCTGTAATATATTTAATAATGTACCTAATTCCTCTTTTCGTCTAAATGAGAATACATACATACGCTTCACGACTTGTGTATACACACTCCCTTTTTTATTATGGCGGGGTAGTCAGAGGCTGGAATGCCCGTCTCCGAAATTTCGAAGGCATGTTAGGTATGGGTCATTCGAAGCCCGCGTATCACTAGATAGACAGCACCCAACGTTATAGATAGTGAACCTATCCTAAGTGCGAGGTCTTACCCACTGGGCAACAGCAGCATCCCTAAAATGTTGAGAATATAATATAAATTATCTTGCCTCATTTAGTCAACACATTACACCGCAAAAATATTTCATGTTAGGGGTAACAACGCGTCACAGCTTTTATAAAACGAAATTTACTTTCTAACACTAACATAAACACAAAAAATCAAAATTATTCCGAATATCTCAGCGTATCGGCACATCAGTGCAAATGGATTTTCGATAGGCTACGCTAAAAACAGTTGAACGTTTTTAAAACTCCACTTTGGATCATTTTTGGCTTCACTCTGCCTAATGTACTATTGACAGCCATCGCCGCAGCACATCGATAGAGTGGCCTGTGGGGTACTAGAACATATCTTATCATTAAAAATACATACTTAATACCATAATCATCTGATTGGGTGAAACAATATCTCTCGACATAGCGTAAATGGTTAAACAAAATGTAAAAAATCTAGATTTGTTTTAGTGATTTATCTATGATGTTCCCGTGTCGTCAATTTCGGTGAAGTAAAACTTAATAGTCTGCATTTGTGTGTGCCTGGTATGGTTTAACCACCTATCGCATTGGCTGTTTGCTGCTATCTATTAAAACTTTAGTTGGTGTAGACCTTCATATTGACGCTCAAATATGTGTCAAAAGGGTTATCATATCTTAAAAAGGGCCCACGCCAATGACAGTTACATCATTTCTTAATCCTTTAACCCAACTAACCAAACCATAACCCTTTCCAAGTACTTCAGCGGCCATGGTGTTAGAAAAAGCCATTCGCCCAGCCTCACAAAGGCAGCGACAAATAACGGTGCAGTTAGATAACCAATCGGCACATAACTTATCCCCTTTGTGTGACGCAACCAATTTGCTCCGCACACACACAGGGCTCTCTAGGGATGCACTACGCTCCTCCTACATGCACGCTAATCCTGCCACGGTACACAGACTTACAGGGCTCGAATGGTAATAATAATAATAATATTTGGACATTATTACACCAATTGAACTAGCCCCTTGGTAAGTACATTTAAGACTTGTGTTAAGGGTACTAGTCAACGTATATTTAAGAAATATATACATATTATATATAGATAAATACATATATAGCATATATAATCAACGACCAGACTGGAAAACAGTAGAAAAGCGTAGTTCTTAACTCTGCCACCACCGGGAATCGAACCCGGGCCCCACGATTAGCGTTCAGGTGTCTAACCGATCGCGCCACGGAGGTGTGTCAGCTACTAAAGGACTGGTGACAGTAGAGTACCCGCCACATAAGGTGGCAGTTGGAGGCGTCGCCACAGTCGCGTAATCCAGTGTTGCCAGTAAACACGCCAAAACTAGCACTCACTGTGCCATACGGCTCGATACATTATATTGAGGTTTCATTTGTAACGATCTTTGGTTGCAGAGCTATAAACTCAAATAAAACAAATTAATATACCAAAGTCAAAAGTCAAAATATTTTTATTCAAAATAGGCCCTATCATAAGCTCTCTTTGAAAGTTATTTTATGATCTAAGTACAAATTAAAAAAACTATATATTGACAAAAGGAATATATATGAGTGAAGTGGAAGGGCGGTTACGTAGGGGCCGGCCTAATAAGACATATATGTAACAGTCAGATAGACGCTATATTGAAAAAAGGTGACGTTAGGAGTACCTATAACCGCCGAGAGTGTATTAGAGAATGTATGAATGTCAATGAAGCGAAAGTGGTCTGTCAGGATCGGGACAAATGGGGATGCGTGATCTCTGCCTACCCCTCTACAGGGAATCAGGCGTGATGTGTATGTATGTATGTAAAAAAACTATTTCAAACATGGCACTGAGCATTTTTTTTTTTTTTTTTTTTAATTCTTTATTATGCCATTCACCACTAAGGTTATGTCGGCTGAAGTACAAACACTGATGCCGCGGCGTTTGAACTTCTTGGTATTCCATCGCCATGGTAACGCCAACGCCACCAGCCGCTACAACCGAAGAAAAACGAAATCGATGCTCCAATTCCTTGCTCTCTTCCTTGTTCTTCGGTTCGTTCCAGTTGAGGATCCAAATCTTATCCCAAAGCGAACATATTTAGCCAGTTTGGCATCACAATTGACTAAATATTCGGCCGAAAATAATTATTTGTATTTTCAACTTTCACTGAGCTGCTGACTTTGTTGACGCACCATAGACGACTGGCACTGAGCATTGTCTTTACATATTTTTCCCGAGGTTAGTTCACCAACCATTTCGGCTGCTCAAGATGCCACGTCATGAAGACCACGACCGCTCTGATAAGAGCGTAACGATTGAGAAGAAGAAGTTCAGCGGAGACCCTTGGAGAAGAACTAACAAGAAACTCCAGAAATCAATTTATTATAATCACCCTTAACAAACATAAAAATTACAAAGAGTGGGCAAAAAACACAACGCTGGTAATACTAAATTTACCTTTCATACAAAATAACACGCAATGGCGGAAACGTCAAATTTAGTTCCAAGTTTGGCTACTGCCACCTTATGTGGCGGGTACTCTATTCTGGGCCATCGCATAGTTGATTCCAATTACACTTAGGTAAGTGCCATCTATGTTATTGTGAAATGCAGTTGGTTAATGTTTTGTTTACGTAAAAAAATACATTTACGAATGCGTCGATATACTACAGTGAGGGAAAACATTGTGAGGAAACCTACCTGTTTCCCGAACAGGTAACAGTTAGTGCTTGTAAATGGCAGCATGGCTTACCCCCTGTCACATTGAGTACTGACCATCTAGTCAACGCGTGGGTTCGAAGTAGCCATAAAATTACTAACTTCGCAATTGCAGAGATGGACACCTGAACCTCGGACTACCCCGGAAGGGTTAATGGTCGTAAACGCGTTTGTCTTTTGTCTTTACGTCCCAGACTAGTAAGGCAAGCCTAAATATGTTACGTGTATAAGAGTAATAAATCCGACTCTACTTTGTATCCTGATCCTAAACTCGGCCAAACCTTAATTTATTAATAGCTTAAAACCTTTCTATGACCTAATCAAAACTTCAGTATTTATACTTGAACTTAATACCGAGTTAAGCGAGCAATGAAAATACGAATTACCAAGTTCTCAAGCACGCTAAGTTATCATCGGTCTGTTTGAAATTTGCATTTATATTGGGAACATAGTTTGGCAAAAGACGCTTGCATTAAAAATGCGGTTTACGAAAGTAGATGAGCCAGTGGGACATGAAAGATAGGCCAATTTTGCAGCATAAGCAATGAGTCGCTGACATGACATACTAACCAGACTTTCGATGAGTGAAACTCAAAGTTTTCAGCCAACATTTACTCAAATGTTTCCTTTGAAGCTAGTAAGGACTTGGATTTATTTACATGATAATAAAATCTAAATAAACTCCTCTTGCAAAATATTAATTGAGTGTTATGTAACTTTTACTGTGTATGTGTAGTTAATAAAGATAATTCTTTCTTTGTTAATTCTCAAAATCAAATCGAATCTTCTTTAAATAAAATAAAACATTTAGATCATAACCATAAACTTATTCTGGATAGAATCTACAAAGATCTTTGAGTACTCAAAGTCTACATTTCACCAGATTATCAGTTATCCTATGTTAGAGGTCACGGAACCGTCACCGTGCACAAATGCTGACTAATACCTATCCAAAGGAATAGGAAAATGTCTACACAATGTTTACCCCCACCAAATCAAACGTGTTCTTCAAATATCAAAGTCTAATGTTTTTATTCAACATAACTACAAGTACAGTACATTCATTGAAAGTCAAAACATTTGCCTGACACTGGTTGTCTCTTAGCATTGAAATTCTACAATATTTGACTAATTTGTTTGATGTAGCTTTATTTTATTATTAGAGACGGGAAGGTATGTGCCTTAATTTAGTTACTCAAAAACTGGAGCAATCCTTTTATTTTTGGTTTGTTTTGTCAAATCTGAGAATTGGGTCTTCGCAGCTGGGTATCAATTAGTGGAGTAGACATTTGAGACACATCGAGCTAAAATAAGTAGCGCTGGCCAAGAAAAACGAATTCCTACTGTGTTTACTGTGACGAAATATTAGTGAAATTATTATGTTTGTTTTTTTATACAATGCAAATTACAGGGTTTATATACGCAAAACTCTCATCAAAAATTATATATGAAAAAACTACTTTATCCTTACAAATCTCCTTTCTAGTGGGTACCGGATTTCAAAATAAAACTTATAAAGAGGAAAAATGGTTCTTTAATGTCTACCTAATTAACGACTACAATAACAGACTACAGTAACAGAAATAGATACAACAGTAACTTATTTGACAGTAGAACATACAATTCAATACATATTGTTCGAATCCAAAATAAAACCGAAACCCAACTCTCCAACCGAACAGTCCAAGCGATTGTTTTGAACCATGTAAGCAGGACCACGTCATTAAGGTCGAGAATCGCGAGCCCTAATGAACCGCAGAGCCTTATCCGTGGAAACGGAGCCTCGGGCCAAGATCATGCGAGCATTGCATAATTCAGACGCGGAGCGAAAGAATATTTGGAAGCCGCGTGCCAAGGGGCGATGCATTTTGCAAAATGTACAATATCACCCACCTGCTCGCCGCACCCACTGCCGCCGCCTCCCAAACTGTGGCCGAGCATATGCTGCAGATCGAAATTGTTTTGGGCTTTTGAACGCTTTTGGGTAGTTTTGGGTGTGTATTACCAGGAAGTGTAAGATAAGTTTTGTAAGTTAAAACCGCGAAGTAAAAGAAAATAGATAAACGATCAAGTTAACAATTGCTGTGTAAGATTTTGGTAAGAAGAAGTACTAATGCCACATTCTTTAATTTAAGAGAAATAAGCTTCTATTACCGTGGTTGTTTTAAAGATGGGTAACACTCATTTTAAACATAAAATTTAAGTGCAATTGTTTTTATATAGATACTAAGCAACATGTTGGGATACCATATAATTAAATCAAGTACGATTCCTATAACTTATACCCTATGATTTCTATACACAAATTGGCAACATAAAAACTCTAATTATTAAAGAATATAACAAATTAAGGCCTACGTTTAGGATAACAATAATTGATATAATGTTTGATAATAAAGTAGTGTTATGGGGTAGATCTACAACCAACGATAGTGACGTGAAAAGTAGAAATGGTGGGCACAAATAGGTGGAAAGAATAACTCTTAGTCACATTAAGACTATTATTAGAGACCAAGACGGAAAGAAATTACAGGATTTGACTAAATAGGACAACTGGTTGGATTCTATTTCAATCCTTCGTGTATATCATAAAGTCTAAATGGTGAAAAAAAAATTAAGACACATTTCTATTCGTCCGAATGGGCAGGAAGCTAAATAAATAAATAGATGTAAAGCAGTACACGGTGACATAGTCCAGTTGGTTGTTGAGTATCTAGTCAAGAAGTCGTTTCGATGTATTCATATATTAAATACTTCGCCATTGCGTAGATGAACATTTCTACCTCCGACGACCTCTCAATGTAAGATCATTGTAGGTACATATCTTATGATATGAGTTTAAATTGGAATGTAGACTTGGATGGGGTAAGCCGCGTAGAAATGATACAAATAAAAGTAGAGCATTGGAGCTTTGGATTTCGCAGCGTGAAGAATAGAAGAGCATGTATAAGAAGCTTAACGAGTGTGACTGAAGCAAGGGAAATTTATCAGGATCCTTCGACAGGTCACGATCGATAGTATCTGCCTATGGACGTAGAGGTATGAATATATGTATGTACAAATTTATTACTTGACTAGTGACCCGCTCCGGCTTCGCACGGGTATAAAATATATAGCCTAGTTACTCCACTATTTAATGGATGTTATTATACATATAAACCTTCCTCTTGAATCACTCTATCTATTAAAAAAAATCGCATCAAAACCCGTTGCGTAGTTTCAAAGATTTAAGCATATAAAGGGACATAGGGACAGAGAAAGCGACTTTGTTTTATACTATGTTGACGTAACAGTGGGCGTACATGTTGGCAGCCGCTGGCGTCAGGCGCTGTCAGTGGCGGGCGTTCTGCGCAATTGGCGAGCGATGCGACTGCTTATCTCCCACTTAGCTCGGCCGCTGCGACTACGGACGGAGTGGCGACTACGGATCGCGACTATTCGTAGCACGGGCGAGATAAGCAAAAAGTGGGACGCTCGATCTTTCTGGAATTTCTTTTGTGTCGCTTGTAATTTGTCTTTGTACATGGAGAGTAGTTCAATTTCAGAAATTCAATGTTTCGTACTTAAAACTATGACACTGTATCTTAATTTCGTAACAAATGTAACAGACTAATCTTGCTCAGAAGTAAAGGGTCAAAATATACATGATTATAAATAAGGTAATCTGACTAATTAATTGTAAGGCCTATTTTGCTACACCCGTGACACAGTATCAGTATTATTCCACAAATATTACCTACTTGATACTACTAATAAATTTGTAGCAAAACTACATACATGCAAGATACTCGTATCACTTGAAGTTCTTCTAGACCAAACTGTTTTAGTATAGTTAATGAACGTGATTACGTTGCTAGGATACCACGTCCGTGGATCTTTCAGGAGCAGGTGATTAACGATTCCCGATAGGGGCTGCACTGCCAAAGCCATAAGTCGAAAATTAGAGAGTTATCGCCAACACATTGTGTTCGGCCGTGCCAATTTTAGTAGTCTTTGAGCTCATTAGTTATACTCCGCAGAGTTTCAACTAGAAAGGCTGGCTCCTACAGCGCGCCTCATATTTTGGATAACTAGTTATCTGATTGCTTGGAGTGTCACGCTGCCACTTCAATGCCAGAGTAGGGCTGACGATCCAATTAGGAAATAAAATATTTGTTGACTTATAAAGGTTATTATTTTTGATATTTAATACAATAAACTACTACTAATATACTATTAAATACTCTAACATATTATTTTGATATTTAATACTCTAATATGTTATTTGATACATTCGGAATGTAAATATTAGGAACTCGTTATATGTTCATGAATATTCGGAAAAATAATGCTTTCTCTGACGAAGCACGGCCAACATGCTTCGGTACCTTTCAAATTTAGTTTCCCCAAATGTCCATTTGTAGTTTGATGTGTACAAAAAGAATGAAATACTGACTCTTATAAGGTATAATAAGATACCGTTAAACTACCTAACGAGATGTTGGAATGTGGAAAGGATAAGGGTTATATAATCCTAACCGTGGCGCGATCGGTTAGACACCTGAACGCTAATCGTGAGGTCCCGGGTTCGATTCCCGGTGGAGGCAGAGAGACTACGCTTTTTTACTGCTTTCCAGTCTGGTCATTGATTATATATTTATACATTTCTTGAGTATACGTTGACTAGTACCCTTAACGCAAGTCTTAAATGTACTTAGCAAGGGGCTAGTTCAATTGGTGTAATAATGTCCTACAATATTATTATTATGGGATTTAAGAAGTTTACGACCTATAATAATCAAAAAACAACCCCGTTATAATATCACAACCATCACCAAGGAAATATAGCGTTTCAGGTTTTGATCCTGAAAGACGTTCTAGGGTCTCTATTCTATGCCATGAAAAAAAACCCATCAGAAATATATAAAAGCCTATATTTGTACGTTTTTTTTTATTCTTTAATATGCCATTCACCACTAAGGTTGTCGGCAAAAGTACAAACACTGATGCCAAGGCGTTTGCACTTGTTATTCCGTCGCCATGGTTATGCCAACGCCGCTAGCCGCTACAACCGAAGAAAAACGAGGTTGACCTCCAATTCTTCTCTTCATTGTTCTTTGGTTCGTTCCAGTTGAGGATCCAAATCTTATCCCAAAGCGAACATATTTAGCCAGTTTGGCATAACAAATGACTAAATATTCTACCGAAAATAAATATGTATTTGTATTTTCAACTTTCACTGAGCTGCTGACTTTGTTGACAATCCATAGACGACTGTATTTGTAAGTTTAGTAAGGACTAAATTACCATTATGAATTGTTACTGTTGTTAGTAGCGTTTCGACCCGTAAGTTGCCGCCCTTAGCGTTGTTAAATAAGTATGCATTTTCGAGAGATTGTGGTGTTCATATAACACGGTTTCCCTCAATTTACAGGTTGCACGTGGACACGGGTATAACCTATGGAACTGTACACGCTGGCAACGCTTTATTATAGTTGTTACAGTTTTGGTAAAATGGACTAAGTAACATTAGTTCACAGTGACCTTCACGATGTTGACTGTTGTCGTTTAAGTGTCTAACTACACCGAAAGGGTTATGAAATTTCAACTTATTTTGTGTATTGCGTATATATCTTTTTTGTCATTGAAAGCAATAGTAGTAAGTAGGTTTAAGGTAGGTTGTTATAGGTCTTATCGTCTATAAATTGAATGATCAGCTGTAGACGTATAGCACATTTTAGTAAATAAATTTACCACATATTTAAGAATGGTATACTTATTTGAAAAGTAGGATTAAGTAAGTTGTCTTTTGTTGGACACTTATTACAAACATAAAGGAAACTAAAAACCAAATCCATCTTATATATAATTAGCACACTTCATTATCAACAATTTGATTTTTAAGGCTGCATATTTTTTACAGGGTCACATCACACCTACTACTACGTATGTCCCCTAAAGCCTCGTGTAAAGCTTTCGCATGACATTCCCTGCAGCGATTGCTATCTCGCTTCTCGTTGGACACTTTCCGCTGCCTTTGTGTCGGAATACAGCCTTTTAGAACTGTCACTATTTAAAACACAAGGAAATAAAACGAAGTTATGATGATGATTATGCGTGGAAGTAATTTCGAGAAGTGGCTTTAACTTGCTGCACTATGTTGTTATTATTGTGTTTGGAATAAAAGTCAATTTCTCTTCTTTTAGAAAAAACTAGTTTATTAAATTATTTTATCTTTCCGCAAAAACTATAGAGGATGAGTTTTAACTAATATGTGTGAAACTTAACGTAAGTACTTAAAGTTATTTCAACAAAATTGACAATTGAAAATTTTTAAGCCATTTACAATATCCATCTATGTTGTTGATATCCCGTAAAAAGCTGTACAATGTACCCTACATCTTCCTATATAAAACAATATCTAAAAATAGTTCCAAGACCACCCCATTAGTTATACTTTGGAGGCTTTTTGCGTACACTACACGGGGTGCTTACACGTATCAGGCCTCTCCATTCGAATGAACGCGGCTCGCCAAGTTAAGGCGATTACTTGCGTACAAACATAAGCTTATGGCGGAATTTTAGTTGCAGTATACGCGTATACATACAATCATTTATATGAATACATACATATTTAACCTATAACCACTCAATGTGTATAAATGTCAATGAAGAGAAAGTGGTTTGTCAGGATTGGGGCGGATGGGGATCCGTGATCTCTGTCGTGAATTGGGCGTGATGTTTATGTATGTGCATTTCACCCTTTAGAAGTGTACACATCATAATGGTTTTACTTAGTACATTGCATTTACTGTCCCTCACTTAATGTCATCGTACGTTTTTCTTGGAAGAAAGTCAGAGAGTTATCATTCAATTTAATCCCCAAATCTAGCGCGGGATTTTATGTATTTTCACGTTTCAAGTTCATCACCTATTTTTGATAGTGATTAAACCAATATAATTTTATGCAAAAACACGTATTGTGGGAAATAGTCTACATACATACTTACAGCTAGTATTGAAAAAGAAAATATAACAACCTTGAACATAAATACACAATATAATAACTTGTGACGGATACTTCTGAAAGTGTATAAATTAAAGGATGTGAAGTGTATATGTTTATTTCATTTGAACTCTAAAGATTAAAATTTCTGAAGCTTAAAGCGTGTGTTTTAAGAAGCTTCAGTTTTAACAACATTAAGCATGTTGCAGTTTTCTGCTGCAACCTCTAATCGAAGAGTACTCCGAATGCACTTAGTGCCCTATCCCGACAGTTTCAGCCAATATTTTAAAAATGATACACACATACGTGTGACATTTTTTCATCGAGTTCATTTATGAATATTAATTCATTTTTTTCTTCAGTTAATATTATCATTTTATATTATTAAAGGGATTACCTTAAATAACAACTACGTGTATAAATCAAATCAGCCATCCAGTACCGCGACCCTTTGAATATAGGTAACTAACAATGTTGGAGACTGGCCAGCTATTATAATACGGAATTTAAGTTACCACATGACCTGCATAGTGACTATATCAATCAGTCATTCCTATATACGCGTATTTTCAGTATGTCAATATTTGTTATAAGACTAAAAATTGTCTCAATACATGTAGTATATGTTGTATTTCTAACTAAATAAAAATTATAATAAAAAATAAGTAAATTCGACGTAGCTCAGTTGTTTGGGGCTTGGCTCTATATCAGTGAGTACAAGGTTCAAATCCCGCTTGAGCATGTACAAATGGAAATGAAGTTTAATGAATTTTTGTTTACATTTTCGTAATAAAAACACATTACGAAATGCATCGAATTATACGGTGAGGAAAACATCGTGAGGAAACCTACCTGTTCGTCGAACAGATAATAGTCAGTGCTTGTAAATAGCGACATGGCTGACCACCTGTCACATTGAGTACTGACTATCTGGCCAACACGTGGGTTCGAAATGTCCATAGAATTACTTACGCAATTGCGGAGATGGAAATCTGGACCTCTGACTACCCCGCAATGGTTAATGGTGGTGAATGCGTTTGTTTGTCTTTTATTTCTGTCAACACCAGTCACTGTAACCTCTGAAAGGGTTAACCTTCTCCCTTATTAATCCAAACCTTATCTCCTGTTTCCAGGCGATGCTGTTCTACGCTCCCCGCTGGCTCTGGAAGTCGTGGGAGGGCGGCAAGATCCGGGCTCTGATGATGGACCTGGACATCGGGGTGTGCACCGAGATCGAGAAGAAGACCAAGAAGAAGCTGATCCTCGACTACCTGTGGGACAACCTGCGCTACCACAACTGGTGGGCGTACAAGTACTACATCTGCGAGGGACTTGCCCTTGTCAACGTTATAGGTGAGATACTGTGTACGCTGTGTTACTGTGTACCCCTGAATGTAATATTCTTATACTAGTGACCCGCTCCGGCTTCGCACGGGTATAAAATATATAGCCTACTCCACTATTTAATGGATGTCATTATACATATAAACCTTCCTCTTGAACCAGTCTATCTATTAAAAAAACCGCATCAAAATCAGTTGCGTAGTTTCAAAGATACAAAAGGACATAGGGACAGAGAAAGCGACTATGTAGTGATATGTGCTCTTGTGTAGAAAATGTAATAGAAAAAAGTGTGAAAATGTGGCCCGATTAAAATGATTGTAAGCTTAATAAAGATTGATTAATGAATGAATAAGTATGAAATTGTGTATGTGCGTATACTGATTTAGGTGTAGTGTGGTTGTGGAAGGATCTTAGTCTAGGTAGGTCTAATTGTGACAAAATATCAAGAAATTCGCAATAATACACAATCTAAATTAACAGTGAAATAAGATGTCTGAAATTGAAACGTAAATATAAGATAAGAAAACAAGATCTATTTTGACTATGACAAAAATTACTCAAAAAGTTCTAGGGCAAAAATAAATAAACAAATTTTATACAACTATTATTTCTAAGGCTTTGCACCAATCTACCCCACCCCAATTGTTTTGAATTTCATTCAAATAACTATTAACACTATTAATAACCCATTCACAATCGAACACACAGTTTTCCATCTTTTTCTACTAACCTATATTTACATCATCCTATATACATACATATTTGCATCACCTGTCGCAGGTTTAGCTTTGATTGAATAGATAAGGCAATCTTCATGCGGAAGCAAGTATCAATGATATTTTCGTATAGGGGATCTAATAAGTCTATTTGTGAGGGCAATCTGGCTTGTTTTTGGAACGAGGTCCCTCGCAAGGGATATGATTAATTCTTTATTGAGAAAACGCCTGTGACGCTTTCTTTTTCTTAAGACCCTTAAAGTGAGGCCATGAAATAGGCTTTAGGAAAGGAAAATTTTGTATCCAAGCTTTTAAATGGAGAGGATAATTATAAAATATGAGTAAAAGGAGTCGTTGCAAACCGATTTAGATTATAAACTTGTTATCGTATTACTTTTACATAATTTTTTGCAGTCCATCTTAAAGTGTTATTAGAAAAAGATTTTTTTCTGAGTTCTAATTCAAATTCATTCCTTTCAATCCCTTTATCACAATTATCGGGGTTCAGATACTTATTTTATACGATAATAAGAGGTTACTAATCTGTCTATGACAATCACCCTTTCAAAGACAAAACAAAAAAAGAGAGCCACATCTCTATAATGACAGACGAAGAACGTCGTTTATCTAGAATGGTAGACAAACACGAGACAGTTCATATCCTGACCAATAATAATAATAATTCTTTATTTTCCAAAAGATACAATTTTAACCTTATAAATTTGTCATTCTGATTAAAGTACACTTTGTAATTGATCGTCCTGCTGTCACAGACTAGGTCACGCCTTAGCGTAACCGGTATTAGTGACTATAATAGTTCAATGGTATATATATTCGCCGTTGTGGTGGCCCCACGTGGCACGGGGTTATTGTAAGCGCCATGTGGACGCGGCCCGTGCTGAATAGCCAATCCACCTCCACCCTCTAAATCACTTGGTGCCGCAGATACACCTTCCATCGGAGCGCAAACATTATATGACATTGATCACTAAACGATATGTAAAGACTTATATGTGCATATAACCTGTACATACATAAATACAAGACAAAGACAAAGGCTTTCACGAACATTAACCCTTGCGGACTAGTCAAGGGTTCATGTGTCCATCTCCGCAATTGCGAAGGTAGTAATGCAATGGCCACCTTGAACCCACGTGTTGACCAGATAATCAGTACTCAATGTGCCAGGTGGTAAGCCATGTCGCCATTTACACGTACTAACTATTACCTGTCCGGGGAACAGGTAGGTTTCCTCACGATGTTTTCCCTCACCGTAGTATTCAACGCATTTCGTAAATGTATTTTTATGTCGAAAATGTACATAGAAATTTATTAAATTTCATTTCAATTCAAATTCTTGAGCACAAGAGGGATTTGAACCCTATATATACCCACTGATACAGAGTCAAGCCCCGAACAACTGAGCTACGTGGAATACATACATAAGTTTATGCCTCTACGTCCCCAACGGGATAGGCAGAGACTGTCAATCGCTACCTGGATTGATCCAGATAAATCGCTCTTCACTCACACCTATTATACCCTTTGATACATGCTCTTCTGTTCTTCACACTACGTACACTCGTTTTGATATTATAATGGTCATATTCATGAAAGAAAATTAAGCCCATCACATAATAAATTAAATTCCCTTATTGGCGTGATTTTAGGGAGAAAATCAGCGAGTTATAAGGCTTAACTGTAATTTTGAGATGAAACAGTATAAAAAAGGACAATATATAAATTTTAAAAACGCTTCACGATTACTAGGTTGATAAAAATTGTTCCTATTTTCATCAAATATCTACGCGGTAGAGGGTCTTTCAAGGAAGGTCATTAGATCATGAAACAATACCAATTCCTGACTCTTGATGTGTTTGCATAATTTCAGATAAAATGGTTCTTGTTTCGTTATAAAAGAAGCATTAAATATTTGCATATTGAATAACACAACATTCTGTTTTAGCTGTTAATTAATTTTAAGAAGATTTTTTTGCTTCAATAATATATTGCCACTGTGTTAACGCACACAATCTACTACATTTAATAAGAATATCCTATTACTGTTAATAATATAAGAATGCCAAGTCCTGTGCTAGTCTTGGACGTAAAAAGAATGCTAACTAGCTGCTGTTCTTCCTGGCATGTCACAGAGGGCGACTAGCGGTACATAGAATCGGTTGAGCGATAGGTTCCAAACCGTTCACCAATGTTCCGTTATAATATCGCAACTTTAATATTCATGCTAAACAGTGACCTAGGAGATATTATATCTCCCAGGTTCTATCTACCCGAAAAGGATTAAAGGACATGAATATGTATACATATATATACTGAATACTACACTTTGGCGTTGCAGGGCAAATGTTCCTGATGAACCGCTTCTTCGACGGAGAGTTCCTCACCTTCGGGCTGGACGTGATCGCCTACATGGAGTCCGACCAGGAAGACCGCGTCGACCCCATGATCTACATCTTCCCCAGGTGGGTCTCAATGCTCGTAAAGAGAATGCTAACTAGCTGCCGTTCTTCCCGGCATGTCATAGGAGGTACTAAAGGACTAGGGGTCAATAGAATCATTGGGCGATGGTCTAGCGATCTGTCTTAAATTTTCTATTGTGACTTAGCAATCCTGATATTCATGCTAAAAAGTGCCTTAGGAGATGTTATATTTTCGAGGTTATCTCCGTCCCGAAACGGATTAGAGGACTTCAATGTATAAATATGTATGACACTCGCTGCTCTAGACTTCATTTCTTTGGGACAAGTCTCACAACATTTGTACATTGGTTGTACAAATAGCAATAATTTGAGAGCGATCTGTAGTATATAAAACAACCTACATGTTTTTGTAGATTTGATCTCATTTGTTGTAAAATATCATAATATTTCATCGTCTTGGATAGATTTGACCCATATAGTGTTGTGTGCAATCTTTAGTATGAAATGCACGATTTCAAACATTAGTTAACCTAGTATTTAAAAGTAAATTACTATTAATAACTTTTATTTGTGTAATGTGAAAAATTCAGCGTTAGAAGGTAAACTCGTAAAATTAAAGTCATTACTTAAATATGTACGAGTACGTAAATTTCCAAGTCAGATTTTACTGCTGCCTAACTTCTTATTAGCCACTTTGGAATTTCCATTACCAGTACCATTTTTTAACATTTCAAAGGCAGCTACCAAATCAGTATTTGCTTTGTCTACATGAGTGTGTTGTATGGCTTTCTAGAATGGTGAAGTGCACGCTGTTCAACAAGTTCGGCTCGTCGGGCGAGGTGGAGCGACACGACGCGCTCTGCATCCTGCCGCTGAACGTGGTCAACGAGAAGATCTACATCTTCCTCTGGTTCTGGTTCGTGATCCTGGGCTTCCTGACGTTCGTGACCCTTTTATACCGGCTGGTGATCATCTTCTCCCCGCGGATGCGCGTGTACATGATGCGCATGCGCTTCCGGCTGGTGCGCCGCGACAACGTGGACACCATCGTGCGCCGCAGCAAGATGGGCGACTGGTACCTGCTCTACATCCTGGGCGAGAACCTGGACTCGGTGATCTTCCGGGACATCATGCACGAGTTCGCCAACAAGCTGAACCACAACTACCAGCACCACATCCACGGGCTGCCGGACGCGTGACCTGCGGCCCCGGCCTGGGTGTACCAGACCTGACTGACGGGGCTGCAGCGCGACCTGCAGCCGCCCGCCTAGTGCCCGCCAGTGATCTCAGACCAAGTGACGCTTCTCAGTGCAGTGTTCTAGTAGTCCGATTAGTCCGACCTTTGCTCGATTTTACCGCGCACGTTCCAGCACCGATACGATAGATTCCCTTACCACGAAGCCCGAACACGACGCCGCCATTTTGCCGACCAATTATTATAGCGTAAGTAGGTTAGTTAATTGGAAACAATAATGGAAAGCAATAATACTTAACTGAAGTAATCGCTAGGCTTAACCGATGTCCACGTGCGATCGTTCGCTGAGTCAACTTTGTACTTATAGTGTTCAACTGATAAATATCTCGTAATTTTAAAGACCGCGTAGGCTAGTTTCGCATTATGCAACATTTTGAAATTGTCGATATTCATTCACGCAACATCCGTTTCTTTAGTACGCCTGCTCGACAAAAGTACGTATGGTGGAATGGTCCCCTGTTAAGAACTTTTATGAAATTTATTGGTTATATAAATGAAAATCATACGAAACATTGTATAAAGTTTAGCAGATAGCTAGAGAGTAGATCTTTGATGCGCCCATTTTCGGTTACGAACTGCTTGTGTCGAGTGGACTTACATTTCCATTGTTTTCTAGTCCGAATAACTCAGTTGTGATGCAACGTCTTATTAAGAACGAAAGAAACGATAAATGTGACCAAAGATTATGATTACATTGTAAGTAGACTACGAAGAGTGAATCAAATTCTAACTTAATGAGGAGGGTAGGCGTGTAAATACTCGTTGCTATTATTATTAACTTAATTTATTTGTATTAAATAGTAATGATAGTAGAAGGGACCGATTTAGCTTGTGCCTGCAGATCTGAAGGGATGTTTGTGTTGATATCTCATGGCGCCCTCTAGTGAGAAACTGAGGGTATTTAAATGGGTTTAGTTTAGTTAATACTTATTAAGGAGCACTGCCGTGGCAACTATATCTAAGAGACAATGACCTTGGTAGAGAGTGTATATGAGCACAAATATCCCAACAGATTCATTTTATTATATAAATAATAGTCTAAATATGTTACCTCTTGTTAGATTTTAATAAATCAAAAACACTACTTTAAGTATACTAAAATAAACTACTCGATGGAATTTTTAGGAAAGACTAATTATGACAATTGATGTTTTATTTGACTACGTCTTTAACTTGATTTGTTAAGTTTACGTTTAAGTTACTGTATTAAATTGAAACTTATTGTTATACATGTGTTTTAGTGGTGCTATACAGATGTAGACGAAAATATTTCTTTCTTACCAGATTTATTCGCTACAGTAGTATGACTTATATTTAATACGGTTCAAACATAGAATAATAATGTTCTTTGTCAAATGTTAATAGATATCAATGCCATAGCTAAGCAATAACTAGAAATCTCACCTTAATTTAAATAGACCACCGCATGCAAATTCTCCTTCTGTTTTACTATAATAGTTTACAATATAGACAGCAATAATAACAAAGGAGAGTCGAAACTATTTAATTCCTTAAGTATATATATATATATATAACTCTTTAAAAAAAATTATCTATGTCTTATTTTTACACACATTTTAAGTATAATATATTCATATAACATCTTTAAGTATATAGTTACATTCGTCTACTCTGTATAGAATCATTTTCTGTTCCTCACTAGGTAGAGAAGAGTTAAGTTTGGAATTCGATTGAACAACATTTCACGGTATCTTTCGGAATCTTATGAACGAAACATTTGATGTTGGTGTTGTCATTTATTCTATTCAATTATTTACTTCTATTATTTCCATGACTTGTCACTCAAACAGGGCAAGTGATAGTCAATTCTGATTTATTTATTTGATAAATTTAAAAAAATTAAATGATATGAACGACTTGAATGTTCATGTAATAGGAAACAATTTTAAAGATTTGAATAATGACAACACCAAACAACGTTGTAATGAATAGTATTGTTATATGTGAAGGTTAGAGAAGTTCCAATGAATTATCATCTCACGATAAATCTCAGTAACTAATAGTTACTGAAGATTTAAAAAGATATATAATAAGTCCCGACATGGCTAAGTTAAATAGTAAAACGGTTAAATACATTTAAATATTCAATTCAAGCATAATCAATTAATTGTATCCTCTTACACGATTTTTCATACACGAAATACTACAAGTATTGTAGAAGACATTCGAAACGATAGAACAATGATGTTAGTATAAAAGACCAAAGGAAGCCTTGAAGACTAACCCGTAGGTTGTCTTAGTTCCCAAATCGTGACATCATTGCAGTCTCAGGCCTCAAGAAAGCACTAGCCTTAGGTCCTGGGTTCGAACCAGCTCAAGATCTCTGAAAAATAAAAATCTAACAAAACTACTGCATTTTAATTCTTCCTACAATATATTCACGACTATTAACACTTGCGGGATAGTCAGAGGTTCAGGTGTCCATCTCCGCAATTGCGAAGGTAGTAATTCAATGGCCACCTCGAACCCACATGTTAACCAGATAGTCAGTACTCAATGTGACAGGTGGTAAGCCATGTCGCCATTTACAAGCACTAACTATTACCTGTTCGGGGAACAAGTAGGTTTCCTCACGATGTTTTCCCTCACTGTAGTATTCGACGCATTTCGTAAATGTATTTTTATTACGATAATGTACATAGAAATTGATTTCCATTGGTACATGTTCAAGCGGGATTTGAACCCTGTACATTTTCTGCCTTCATTTTACACTATCTTCGCAGTGGCACATATTCACAAGTGGAACTTTGCTAAAACCGTGAAGGTCTAATATTCATTTACTCATTACACATTTCCACATATTTAGAAGTACCTATAACCGCTAAGTGTGCATTAGGAGGTGTATGAGTGTTAATGAAGCGGCGTGTGTCAGGATCGGGACAGATGGGGATCCGTGATCTCTGCCTATCGCTCTACAGGAAATCAGCCGGGGTGAGTATGTATCTATGTCTATTTCCACATAGTATCATGTATGTTGCAAAATACATTTGTAGTCTGCTATTATTCTCTAAAATGAACTTATTTAAGGGATAACTCTGGGGGAACGAACTCTGAAAAGTTTCATGTTAGCTGAGAAAACTTTAGAATACTAAGGCACACTATTTGACAACGCTGAGTATTCCGGATGCTACTCTTATCATTACTACTTAAAATATCGCATCTTTGACTGAAAAAGTAAGTTTTTGTTCAAACAGGCCCCATATCCACTTTCCTAACTCACTTTTATATCAACAAATAAACAAAAAGAAAGTTTCATTTACTTTACTATATTTTAATAGAAGATTTTTGTAATTTGTAAACATTTAAATATTTTTATGAAATACATCGAGCGCAAACTATTAAGAAGATTACATTTGCTATGACAAGAGTAACAACTACACAGGGCAGCAAAAGGGAAAAGGCCTATCGTCGTCATCGAGGTCTGTTACTTTTGAACCGCATCTGGAAGAAAAAAAAACATACATAATACAATTAAGAGATTCCCAATTTGTATTCATTTTACTCGATAACGGGATGAACACGTTTTTTCCTCAAGATATTACTTTATTTACAACTGTATTCACTTGAATATAAACTTAGCTGCTATACTACAATATTTATAAATTAATTATAAAACTATAAATAAAACATTTGAGCCAATTCACAGCTAGCGGGGAGAGTGCCCAAGATGGTGGCAGCATTTCCGCGCTGAATGGCCAAACTGATTCGTCGGCCGAAATTGGCTCCAGCCCTTGGGTCCCCTTAGACGCAACCTAATCGCTGATTTAACATGTTTTTTTTTAATTATATATTAAGCCATTCACCACTAAGGTTATGTCGGCTAAAGTACAAACACTGAAGCCAAGGCGTTTGCACTTCTAGTTATTCCATCGCCATGGTTACACCAACGCCGCCAGCCGCAACAACCGAAGAAAAACGAAATCGAAACTCCAATTCTTCTCTTCCTTGTTCTTCGGTTCGTTTTAGTTGAGAATCCAAATATAATACCAAAGCAAACATATATAACCAATATGGCATCACAACTGACTAAATATTCAGCCGAAAATAATTATTTGTATTTTCAACTTTCACTGAGCTGCTGACTTTGTTGACGAACCATAGAAGAATAATTTAACATGTTTATCTTACAAAATTACCTAGACTACCCGACGTAGTTGACCCGTGACCAAGACCATTGGAACATTGCCGAAACGTTGGGCTAGCAAAGTTTTACTTACGTACTTTGCCTATCAAATAAACGAGTATCGCCTCTGCAAAACAGACACGCAACATCACAGGTTATCAGAAGGACAGATTAGCATAAAAACATAAAGGCATATAATAATTATGTATGCGAGCGTTCTTCTTCGTAATGTAACCTTATTAACAACTAGTGTATTCTTTATTTATAAAATCTAAATGGCTATTTAATCGTCAAAATAAGTCAAGATTTATCAAATTTAAATTTGCAAGGCATGGTAAACTTTTATGTTATTTTCCGCAGAAATCAAATATAATACTTAAACTTGACATCTGATGCTAGTGTTTGTTAAAATTCATCATTATGGTTCAAGTTGGTGCCAGTGAAGTAACATCAACATACATTAAATTTATTAGAATTTAGGCAAGAAATATGTTTTGTTACTTGCTGGTCATATACTCGTACATATATAAATAGTAATGTAAAGAAAAAAATCAAAGCGAAACTACTAACTGGCTTTTCTACAACAAGAATCAATGTAGTTAGAATCTTTTGTTTCTTGAAAATAAGAACAAATAATAGCTATAAAAAATAAGAAAAAAATAAATAATACATTTGTAAGTTGTACTGTCCGTTTTAAACATTCAATTGCAGAAATTTTGTTACTGAATAAAGTCCTGACAACTCGATCATTTCTTTGATCCTTAAGTATTGCACGATCAACTTCAAATCTTCAAAATATAGTACTACTAGTTACATTTATTTTATTATATATTATTTTATGAAAAACAGGACATATCGCGTATATTTATTTATAAACAAACATTACCTTGGTTACGTGACGTTTCGTTCATGTTGCAATGGCCGTGGTAACGGGTAAAAACTATTATTAATTAATCAAATTTTCTAGTTAAATGAACAAAGATCGAGAAGCTCTCAAAAATATTAAATGGAATATGTTTGCTTATCGCTAAGGTACCAAATTAATGAATAGTTAAAGATAACCGAAGATACATTTTTACATATGTAGGCATATGACATATAACAGTCAGATAGACGCTATATTGACAAAGGGTGACGTTAGGAGTACCTATAACCGTCGAGAGTGTATTAGAGAATGTATGAATGTCAATGAATCGAAAGTGGTCTGTCAGGATCGGGACAAATGGGGATCCGTGATCTCTGCCTACCCCTCTACAGGGAATCAGGCGTGATGTGTATGTATGTAGGCATGAAAAATGAATATATATTATTTCGTTTAACTCACGATATTTGGTACACGCTGTATTGTACACATTGATACTCCACACATTTGTGAGTGCTCAGAAGGGCAAATCCGTAGGGAACCATTATTTTTTCCGGAGCAATGTAGCAGCCTGGCGTGAACCCTGTGGTAATAATAATAATTGACATTATTACACCAATTGAACTAGCCCCTTGGTAAGTTGATTTAAGACTTGTGTTAAGGGTACTAGTCAACGTAAATTTAAGAAATATATACATATTATAAATAGATAAATACATATCAATCAATCAATCAATCAGCCTGTATCAGTCCACTGCTGGACGTAGGCCTCCCCAAGGGTACGCCACAAAAGACGATCTCTCGTGGCCCTCATCCAGCCACTACCAGCAACCTTCTTGAGGTCATCGGTCCACCTGGCAGGGGGGCGTCCTACACTATGTTTGCCGAGACGTGGCCTCCACTCAAGAACCGCTTTACTCCAGCGGTCGTCGGTTCTACGACAGATAATGAAATACATATATAGCATATATAATCAACGACCAGACTGGAAAGCAGTAGAGAAGCTTAGTTCTTAAGTCGGCCTCCACCGGGAATCGAACCCGGGACCTCACTATAAGCGTTCCGGCGGCTAACCAATCGCGCCACGGAGGTCGTCATAATACACATATATAAACATTCAAGATCGAGGACTCAGAGGTTCAAATGTCCACAAAACTGCGGAGGTAGTGACTCTATGACCAAGTCAATGTAAAGATATTCAGCACCCAACGGACAAGTGGTAAAGCGATATCGCGAATACCATGACACTTTCAAGTTTTATATTGACAAAGACAAACGCGTTCACAGCCATACGAGGTAGTCAAAGGTTCAGCTTTTCATCTCCGCAGTCGTGGAGGTAGTAATGGCTACCTTGGACCCAAGTGTTGACCAGATAGTCAGTACTCAATGTGACAGGTGTTAAGCCATGTCGACATTTACAAGCACCTGTTTGGCGAACAAGTATGTGTTTTTCCCTTACCGTAGTATTCGTTTTCATATATAGGTATCGTTGCTAGGATGGTTTCAATGAAGGAATACAACGGGAGGAAACCAACCAAGAAGTCACTCACGATGTCGCTTTGGTTTTATGTAGCTGTAGCCTAGTGGGCAAGGCCTCTGGTTTCTTACAAGGGGGCCTCTACATACATGTCAAAACCGGGATTCGAACCTAGGACATCTAATAAAGAGTCAGTGGTCTTGCCCACTTGGCTACAACCGCTTATTAGAAGAAGACTTACTGTATTTATTTAAAAAAATATTATTATTATTTTGCCTATATACGGCGATAAGGTTCACTACCTACCACGTTGGGTGCTGTCTATCTAGTGATACGCGGGCTTCGAATGACCCATACCTAACATGCCTTCGAAATTTCGGAGATGGGCATTCAAGCCTCTGACTGCCCCGCCATAATTAAAAAAAGGGAGTGTGTATACACAAGTCGTGAAGCGTATGTTATGTTTATGTATATATGTTACTTACTGTATTTCGACGGTTTCTTTTTGAATGGGAGCTTGGTAACGGTGCAGTAAACCAGGGCGGTGCATAGAAGGAGTACTCCTATTTTGCACCACATCTTGTTGGGAATCATCGTCTAATAATCGTTGGCAAGTTCAGTAGAAGCGCGATCGCAGTTCGATAAAAGTTCAATGGTGTGAACTTGGTAGTGGAGAACCCATGCAGCCTATTTATGAATGTTCTGTCACATTAATTGATTAAGATGGAAAGATGGAGACGAAAATTATGAAAAAATTAAATAGATTTGAATGAAATATTACGAAGTTGTTCAATTGGCGCAAACTCAACGCAAAGCACGCCCGATATAGTATTTCCTCAAAGTGAAAACTTGCGTTTTGTGTATCCTGAATTTATATTGGCAAGACTAAACATAATCCACCATT
This sequence comes from Leucoptera coffeella, assembly GCA_030578115.1. Taxonomy (NCBI): domain Eukaryota; kingdom Metazoa; phylum Arthropoda; class Insecta; order Lepidoptera; family Lyonetiidae; genus Leucoptera; species Leucoptera coffeella. The sequence continues at coordinate 114,282 of JAMBLF010000462.1, forward strand.
ATTATGCTATCAAATAGCAATTTAACATCAAATTGTAAATTAGGAGCATTAAAAAAACCCAATTTTCCACCGTAGCGGAAATGCCATCTTTAATAGGTACTCATACTATTTATACTCTTACGAATTAACGAGTAGTCATACTAATTCAAAACTGGCTGACATTTATGTTTGACGTATGTATGCGTTCGATTATTTAGTTTTTTAATAACTGAATGGTTATAACGCGTCCGTGACGATTGAAATAAACCCTATAAAAATCAGTTTCTTTAATAATATTAAGTTTAGAACCAAGAGACTCGTCTAGCACTACAAATATATATTTATATAACGATCATTTCCAATTTGAGAGTTAATTTTTTTCCCGATACTGTCATAATTGATTTAATAATAAAATTTCTTTCGCCGAGACAGTAGTTAAAACGCTATTTACCTTATCCAATTACATTAGATTGATAGCTTAATTGTCACTTGTGTAACAGAGAAAAATATCAATTCTTATGTAAATCAGTTGGAAAATTATCGTTATAATAATATCCTGTGCCGACAATGATCGTCACAATCGCCTTTCTTTCTGACAACGTCATCTCGTAAAAGGTGACTTTGGAACACAGTATAGAATTTATTGAGTGATAGATTATCTGTCCTGTGCTAGTCTTAGACGTAAAAAGAATGCTATCTAGCTGCCGTTCTCTCCGGCATGTCGTAGGAGGCGAGTAAAGGACTAGGGTTAAAGAATCTATTGGGCGATAGGCTAGCAACCTCTTACCAGTGTTCCATTATGACATCACAATAATATTTTTGATAAAAAGTCAGCTACGAGATTCTATATCTTCCACGTACCGTCCACACCGAAAGGGATTGCAGGACTTGAATGTACAGTCAACGCTAAAAGTGCAGTCCCAGTAACTTTTTATAAGGTTTACGTTTATAAGAACAAAAGACAATATTTTTCATTTCGAAGCGCGCGAACGTAGTAGCCATGGCAATGCATAGTGGCGCTAGTTTTAAAATGTATAATATTGTCTTTTGTTCTTTTCTTTTATTATTCATTGATAAGCCATTCACCACTAAGGTTATGTCGGCGAAAGTTCAAACACCAATATAATCCAAATATAATCCCAAAGCAAACATATTTAGCCAGTTCGGCATAACAATTGACTAAATATTATGCCGAAAATAATTATTTTTATTTTCAACTTTCACTGAGCTGCTGACTTTATTGACGAACCATAGACGACTGTGTTTTGTTCTTACTCTCTTAAACTTAAATCTTATAAAAAGTTACTGGGACTGCACTTTTAGTGCTCACTGTACATGCATGTGTAGAACCAAGATAGAATACACACCTCTTTAAATGAAAATTCACTACTTACTGAAGGTTAAAGTAGCAATATATCAATAGTCAGTATACTTGATATGACAGGCTGTGATTAATTTATGGTGCTTAGTGAAAAGCTTCAACTACAAAATGCATCGATCAATGTTTGATACTATAATTTATTAATTTTAATATTCACAAATATTTACATACATTCACGTCTCTACATCACCAACCGAATAGGCAGTGACTATCGATTGCCACCTGGAACAATCCTAACAAATCTCTCTTGCTTCACTCATACCCATAAACCTATTTTTTTTAAATATAATTTATATAAAACGAACATACTACTAGCAAATAAAATTGTTATTTTATGTACCAGTTGCAGTAGTTCGGTACCAACTTTTATCGTTTATTTACTACATAAAAAATCGCGAATTTCGATTGAAAAAATAAGGTTGTATTCACACTCCGCTCTTTACATTTATATATCAACAAATAAACAAAAATAAAGTTTTATTCACTTTATTTATTTTTTTACAAGCAAATCAAAAAAAATCATGCAAAATATTAATTCATTACATTTATTATTACACATGTCGTCGATTATATTACAAAACCGCGAATATGCATTTTACAAAGCTTAGAGGATACAGAAAAAATATTTTATATATTTAATTTTCGAAATAAAACGCAATTGAAACCATTTACATATTAATTTTGAATCTGGACCCCTAAAACGCAACAAAAATATAAAATTACAATCAGTTTTCAAGAAAAGTAACTTTCGCGATGTTTATTTTTGAGTCCTAGCAAAACCATTAATCCAATCCATATTCGCGGTGTAATATAACCGACAATTCACAATAACAAAACTAACTGCCTAGGTAAACTTTTAGCCGTCAATGGCGTACTTAGGACAGCAATCGGGGTATGGCAGCTCCTTATTCTCAACAATCGGTAATGAGGGCGCAATAGCACCACATCTGAAAGTAAAACATAAAAGTAAAGTAAAGTAGCTCAGTTATTCGGGGCTTAGCTCTGTATCAGTGGGTACAGGTTTCAAATCCCGCGAGTATGTACCAATGGAAATAAGTTTCATGCATTTCTATTTACATTTTCGTAATAAAAATACATTTGCGAAATGCACCGATTACTACAGTGAGGAAAGACATCGTCAGGAAACCTACCTGTTCCCCGAACAGGTAATAGTTAGTGCTTGTAAATGGCAACATGGCTTACTACCTGTCACATTGAGTACTGACTATCTGGTCAACACGTGGGTTCAAGGTGGTCATAAAATTACAACCTCCGATTCCGGAAATGGAAACTTGTATTGTTCATTCATTGATACATGCCAGAGCCAGAATTCGAACCTAGGACTTTTCAAATCTTATTTAATTTGATTGTAAGATAATAAGCAAATATACTGAGCAATGGAAAGATTTAGGAAAGATTAAGGCTAACGTATTTTTAAGAAATATATACTCATTACATATAGATAAATACAAATATAGCATATATAAACGACCAGACTGGAAAGCAGAAGTGAAGCGTAGTTCTTAACTGCCTCCACCGGGAATTGAACCGCACCTCGCGATTAGGGTTCAGGCGGCTAACCAATCGCGCCACCGAGGTCGTCAATTAATAGAGGCTATACAACTCTATTATTATTAGTCCGGAACGAGATTATCCGGCAGAGAACCAAAGTCGTAGACATTTTCTAACGATGTTGCAAGCTGAAGTGGCAGTGGGCTAGTGAGGTCTGTCGTAGAACCGACGACCGTTGGAGCAAAGTGGTTCTCGAATGGCGGCCGCGTCTCGGTCAACGTAGTGTAGGATGCCCCCCTGCTAGATGAACGGATGATCTGAAAAAGGTCGCTGATAGTGGTTGTCTGAGGGCCACGAGTGATCGTGTTTTGTGACGTTGGAGAGGCTACGTCCAGCAGTGGACTGAGATAGGCTGATTTATTGACACAACTCACGTGATATACTGCACGTTGTACTTTCCACATCGGTACTCCATGCAGCTCTTGGTACTCGGCAGGGAAGAGCCGAAGGGAACCACCTTGTCTTCCGCACTAATGTAGCAACCTGGCTCGTTTTCTGCAAATTGGATACATCATAATTATATTACGTAGGGGCGGATACAAAGACAAATGATATTTAGATAGACGCCATATTGAAAAGGAGTGACGTTGAAAGTACCTAAGCCCGCTGAGTGTGTATGAGGAGGTATATGAGTGTCAATGAAGCGAAAGTGGTTTGTCAGGATCGGGACAGATGGGTCTCCGTGATCTATGCCTATTCTTTTTTTTATTAATAACTGTCCAGCGCTAGCGCTGCAGCGATTGGCCCCTATCTCACCTCATGGTAAGTGACGATAAGGTCGATGATGTAACTCGCTGGTCCAGTAATAGCCTATTCACTCTAGCCTTGAAGAGACCCAAGTCATATTCTACCGGGAATACAGACGGGGAAGTGAATTCCAATCCTTAGCAGTCCGCATCAAGAAGGACGAAGCAAAGCGCTTCGTACGGATCAACGGGGTTTTTACTACATATGGATGGAACCCCCGCCTGGACGACCGGTGGCGAAAAAGAGATGGTGGAATTAAGTCGTGTAATTCTTGCGCACACTCTCCGAAATGAATTCCGAAATGTTTGTACTCTACAGGGAATCAGACGTGATGTGTATGTATGTAAAACAACCCTTGATTGGCGAGAAGTTTAAATAACCATCTCCGAATTATATTTACATATACTCGTACATAGCAAATATTGGGGTTGTGATGTCATATGACTCACACGGAAATATACCCGGCATGTCGTAGGAGGCGACTAAGGGACTACGGATAATTACAATCTATTAGGCGATGGGCTAGCAACCTGTCACCATAAGATATCATGATTCCAATATTCATGCTAAAAAGTGACCTAGGATATTTTATGTCGCCACCCTTTTTATATCTCATTGTATGTCTGTCCACCCGAAAGGGATTTAAGGACGCTAATGTATGTATGTAGAAAACGAGATGACTTACTGAATTTATCTGGTTTCTCTTCCAATGGGGCAATGGAAACCGCCCCATAAGCCACGGCGATACATAGAACAAATACTCCTATTTTACACCACATCTTGCTGAGAATAATCGATTACTATTCACCAGGCCATCGTTACGAGCATTTTTAAACGAATTCCAAAACCAGTTTGGAATCAACATTTTCTTGTTTACAATACCAATGATGTAATTGTACCTAGTAAAGGAAACTTGAAGCTTCTTTTAGGTATAATCGGTTTTAAAGGTTCCGTACTTGAATTCAGTTTTGAGATTCCAAAAGTATATAAAAGATATTTGACATATGAAAGAAGGGTCAGAAAAGATATCTATTAAGGCAAAGTGGAAGGTAGAGTTGGACTTATACAGATCAAATTGGAGACATTCTTCTCGAGGCGGGTGAACGTAGTGTGAAGAACGGAAAATAATGTTTGAAAAGGTTAATGGGTGTAAGTGAAGCAAGAGAGATTTGTCAGGATCGTTCCTGGCGATCGATAGTCTTTGCCTATCCCTTTGGGGACGTAGAGGCGTGAATCTACGTATACATATATTTGACTAATTCACCAATGTTTACAAGTTCATACTAGACATTATTTCTCCATTATCTGTCGAATGAGATCAACGATTATTATTTTTTCGTATTATTCATATGAGTATGTTCCTTCAAGACAAACATTTTTTATCATCAGTGAAGGGGTACTAAATAGAAGATTTTAAGAAGTAGACTGTGGGTGACCAAAAAGTACATAGATCACGAAAATAATTATTAAAATTGAATGATATTATTCAGAGATTCTCGATTTTTCTTTAATTTACGACATAATTTTATGAAATTTATTATTTTATTTTGACCCGTTACTATGGCCAAAACGTCGGAGACCAAAGGTAAAATTTGTTTATACGTGATTTGTCCCTCATTTAAAATGAATTCAAATCAAGGGGATTAATCTTTAAATATAGGACTAAATCTTTCAAAGGACCCTAAAATGTATATAATCCAGTTTAATTTCGGTTTACTCATAAAATACATGAATTATTATAGTAATACTTGGATATTAGCGTCATCAAATTGTTGTTGTCCGTTTTCTTTCTGCCGTCGTAGGTCTTGTGAATAAAGTGAATTTTATTTATTTCATCAATAAAGTGTTCATATTCGCAGAAGCTATATTGGTGTTAAAAAGATCGAGTAAATAATAGAACAGGTTGTCGGATCAACATGCAAATGTAAATGTTTATCGTTCGATATACTAAGTAGAGATCGCGCCACATAAATTGGCAGTTGGAGGCGTCGCCACAGTCGCGTAATTCAGTGTTACCAGTAAACACGCCAAAACTAGCACTCACTGTGCCATACGGCTCGATACATTATAGGTTTCATTTGTAACGGTCTTTGGTTGCAGAGCTATAAACTCAAATAAAACAAATTAATATATCAAAAGTCAAAATATGTTTATTTAAAATAGGCCCTATCACAAGCTCTCTTTGAATGTTATCTTATGATCTGAGTATAAATTAAAAAACGATTTCAAACATGATTAATAATTAACGGGACTTATCCTTCTTATTATATATTACATATATTATGTGTTCCTTCACTCTGTCCGCAATAGACCGTTTAGTCTGTCCTACGTAGGATTTCCCACAGCTGCAATCAATCTTATACACACCCTTATATCTTATATCATGAGTATAAATCGCGAATCTCTTAAAACTATTATTTCAAACATGGCACTGAGCATTGTCTTTACATATTTTTTACCGAGGTAAGATCAGCGGAGACCCTAGCTTGGAGAAGAACTAACAAGAAACTCCGGAAATCAATTTATTATAATCACCCTTAACAAACATAAAAATTACAAAGAGTGAGCAAAAAACACAACGCTGGTAATACTAAATTTACCTTTCATACAAAATAACACGCAATGGCTGAAACGTCAAATTTAGTTCCAAGTTTGCCGACTGCCAATTTATGTGGCGCGATCTCTACACTAAAATTTATACCAGTAGGGACTACTTAACATATTCAAATTCAACCTTATCTTCATTTTATACTTTTGACAACTAAACCAAGCTATGCAAACGCGTAGTTTTTTAAAATCTCAGAAGTACATATATACCATGTACGCCTTTACATCTCCATCGGGATAGGCAGAGACTATCGATCGCCACCTGGAACGATCCTAAGAAATTTCTCTTGCTTCTCTCACACCTATTACCTTCTCATACATACTCTTCTGTTCTTCAAGCTGCATACACCAGCCTTGAGAAGTATGACTCCAATTTGTTCTGTATAAGCTCTACGCGGCCTACACCGTACAACTCTACCTTCCACTTTAGCTTAACATATTCAGAAGTAATGTGTGTGTTACATTGTGCAGTTAAGGTTGATTTTGTTACGTTTAGTTTCGAAAAGATGCCACGATGTGCTTCGACTCTGCAGTAGTATGAATTGACCCAAGGGTATGAGCACATATTCCCTGCTCCCAACTTAGCTATGTACGACTATACATGCATATATTCACGCGTCCACATCCCTAACGGGATAGGCAGAAACTACAATCCTCACAAATCTCCCTTGCTTCACTCACACCTATTAACCTTATCATGCATGCTCTTCTGTTCTTTACACGACGACTATACCTTGATTATTTGAGTATATTATTCCTTAACTGCCCTATTCTTATGTAGGAGGCGACTAAGGGACTTAGGTTGGATTTCACCGAATGCATAGCAAAGTCTGATTAGTTAAACAGAATTAAACTTAATCCCAATTAACTTTCGTAGTTGATTGTGATTTTCGCAAAATGGATTTCACGGTGCTGTATTTAATCGTGGTTAAGAAATCGCCTCTTTTCGTTTTGTTTACGCGATTTGACATTGGCAAATGTCAAAAAACGCATAAAAAAAATGATACATTAAAAAAAGCCGTTTATTTTAATTTTTTTTTAATCTATTCGCCCAATATTTTGACAGCTGCACTAACCCGGGTTAGTGACTTTAATTGACGAAAATCGGCCAATTAAGCCTTAACCACGTTTAAGCCTAAACATGATTATTTTTGCAACAGTGAAATCAGAAAACCGTGATTAAGCTCTTTAACCCACATTAGCGTGTCTTAATCGTGTTTAGTAAGTTTGGTGAAAACCGCCCTCAGTTACAGAAGTGCGGGGCTCTCGGTTAACCAGAAGAGTAATCATGAGGGTTCGATTCCCAATGGAGGCAAAGTTTAGATATGTTTTTCTTCTTTAGGTCGTTGATAATATGTGCAGTATGTGTATTTATCTATTTAGATAAGTATATATTTCTTCAATGCGTTAAATACGTTGAATTATACCATTAACACAAGTCTTAAGTGGCCGAAGCGGCTAGTTGAGTCAATGTAACTGCAACCTAACTTTATTTTTCATCTTAACGCAACACACATCACATTCGTAGGAAGTTAGTTCTATGTACATTGTCTCTATAAATAGATAAGGATTCAGTGAAATAAAAATCACATATTAAATAAAATCGATCAATATATTTCATCTGCCACTTAGATTAGCTAAAGACGTAAAAATGGTTCTAAAATAAGAATAAATCATAAAATTACCTAATGTATTTATAACACAATCAATGGTTCTTAAAAACTGTGTTTTTAGGTTGGTATTAAAACGTAGTATTTATTTCAATATTAGTTATTCATTCGATATTATCAACCATTGATTCATTATATCAAAACAAAATCTTGTCACATTATTACAGTAAATGAAATTCAATTATTCGAGTGAAATGTTAAAATAAAACTTATAATTAAAAACTTAATGTAGGCTAATGTAAATAAATGCGAGTTGGATATAAAAGTGGTCATAACATTCTATACACTTACAACAAATGTCTTTTCAACATTTTCGTTTTGCACTACAACATATTGAAATGTTTAAATGAAGCAGAATTGATTTGTAAGAATTGTACAATTGGATCATAAAAATACGTAAAAAATGCCTTATTTTGATTCAGTACATCTATTGTCACGGTTGCAGATTTATATTATTTTTAGTTGTTATAAACAGCGAATATAGTACATTGAATTTACATAAAAAAGCCACAATTAAATCACAAGTCTGGATTAAATTATTGATCCCTATCGGTGTAATTTTAGATAAATTACCATTAAAATTAATCATTTACTAATTGATTGGCATTAGTAAGATTCATTAATATCCAAATACGGTTACGACTATACAAAAAACACGATACAATTTGTATGGAAAAGTGTTTCAGTCGAATACGATATGCTCCGCCGCGCATACGGCGTTAAGTCAAAAAGACACTTGAAACCTTATCTCTAACACAGTAAGATTCAATTTCGTCACAAAACTTAACAACACAGTTGCCACTGGCTACATCATTGACGATCCAAAAGAGACTCAATAGAGCCGATACTCAATAAAGACTTAAAATTTAAATCGCTACGAAATATGAACACATGAGATTTCTAAATTCACAACGAGAAGATTCGTTCACTGATGCAGTTGCCTCGCTTACTAACAACTAAGTTCAACTACCAAAAGTATAGTTTGTTTTGTATACGCTTAGGCCAAAATGACCAACCCCTGCCAAATTTACAAATTCATTTTGCATCAATTCAATATCAAATCAGTAACAGCGTGAAGTTGTTGGTGTAATAGCAAAAGTGCCTAATGTCGCAATTTTAAGGATATGTGACACTTTTGCTGTCATCAATCGTGAAACTTGACACTTTTGCTAATCCACTTCCAATTTCAAATGAATACTGTGGTGATATTAAACTACGATTGTGCTAAAACGCGTTAATAGACTTGGGCCCCAGGAGTGAATACTTTATGAAATTCTTTCGTACGGATGTTATAATCCGTTTCATAGGTTTAATGATTATCGCCTTACTGAAATTAGTTTTGAAATTTTATTGCAAGCGCTATTTTTCAACGCGATAAATCACAGAGTTAGTCTAAAAGTTACGGTAGCTACCTTCCAAAGAAACATCAGTCAAATTGATCACAACTTTTGAACACATAGAATCTAATGTTTTTTACACAATTCATTCGTGAAATAGGCAAACGCTAATCAATTAACTTCACTTTCAATTCAATTATAAATACGGAGTTTTCAAAAACCAACTATGTTATAAAAACAGCACAACATCAAATGTATAAAGATACCTACAAAATTTTCAGTCTATGCATTTTGCTTATACAATATTGATCGTAGCGATGAATTTGATAATAAAAATTTCGGCCAATTGACATTCAAGTGACATTTCCTAATGTCATAATCATACCGACGTCTGTCACACTTGTCAATATTTAACTATCTGGGTTATAGGAAGATCATATTATACAGGAAGCAAACATGAATTTTGCAACAGGTAGTCAAAATGTTATTTATCTATTCAAGTTTGGTGTCAGTTTTACTTTTATGATTGAAATTGCCTAGTAGAGTCAGGTTAAATATTGTTTCCACAATTATCAGTAGGTCATTAAAGATTTATACCAATGTGTAAAAAATATAAATAAAATTCGAGCTTTACAAAATGAAATTCTTCAACATTAACCCAATTAACACTCGTCGCATAAAAACAGGGATACATAGCTGTGTAAGATTCAGTTCGTTTATTTTGTTATTTCATAAAATTGTTAGGAATGGATTTAGCAATGTTGAAAATAATTACAGTTTCTTGATATGAAAAAATATTGAATGATAGTAAACTAAATATACATGATTCATTATTCTTACTTCATTATTTCAATACTTTGATATTATTGAATACATTAAAACAATTGATTTTAAAATAATTAAATCAATGTCATGACAGTTTTGGCAGTAAAAATCCTGAAGAGAAATATCTAAATTTCACTAACCCTGTTTTATAATATATACAATACTAATAGCTTCGTGAAATAAAAAATGATCGTCACGAAAAAAATATGGATAAAATACATGAAATTCACGATATTTTATGGCAGGCAAAACACACCATTTCAGAGGAAAAAATTACAACACAAAGTATTTTCAATTCCCTAAAATCCAGCGAATTATTTATGCTCATTACTTCTAACTTCTGTTCGTACATTGTTTTGTAATGTATGTTTATTAATTTAAGGAAGCAACTTAGTTACAAGTAATTTATTACTTATTTGTAACTTTTTCGCCTATAACTGTTTCCACTACATATACATCTAGTATTAGCAAACATGCAGGTTGAGCAACCTAATTTGTACAACGCCATCTCGCGGCGAAAACGGAAAACGTTTGTCATGTATTTAAAATTAATATCAAACCGTCAAATATCTAACTCTATCCGTTAATGGCATAGACAAAATATTATTATTTCCTATGGACATAATTCATCGTTAATATGTCAATAGACCTAATCATAGAACATAGGAAGCGACACCAGGATATCACTATTACACTTCAGCACAAAAGTTGAATAATCAGCATATTTAGAAGGCAATGTTTTTTCAATTATTATTCTATTTCAACGTTTTGTATTACATTCTTCACTCTCCAATGTCACCCTACTGAACTAAAAGGAGAACCAACACATTTAAAATCAAGATCTCCACACAATACACTATTTATAAAGAGCTAATTATCATTTGATAGTAAACTCTCAAAATCTAGTAATTTTATGATATCCTAGTGTCCCTTCCAGCTTCAGTCCCGTTCGTTTGTCGTTACTTAGCCTAGCAGAATATGTAGGAACGTATGACGTCACACGCTGAGCACGGCCACGGTGGGCGCGGGCGGCGCGGAGGGCGCGGGAGGGGCGTTGCGTCACGCGCGCGACGCCGGCGCCTTGTTGCCCATTCGCTTCGTCAACTCTTGCACGAACTCCCTGCAAAGATATAGTTAAAATATGATTAGTAATGTAAGTATCATGGAGTTTTTGTATTAGGAGATATGTTTATTTGATAGATATTATTTCTCTAGCAACTATTTATTAATTTAATATTTTTTCTATTTTCGTCTACCAAAATTTTAGAAAAAAGATTAATTATAATAACAGAAGTTTCACACATCTTAAATTTTACACAACGATTAGCGGTAGAGCTTCATAATTCCCTAATCTATCCTGAAAAATTATAAACCATCTTACTGAAATACAATTTCCAAATAATTCAACAAAAATCTGTAAATTGTGGAGTACCAACTCCTTGTGTCCTTGGAATGTGTTGCCCCATTCCTCTTGGACATTGTGCACTTACTTATAGATGAGGGGGTCCATGTTCCGGGCCATCATGTAGAGCAGCCACCAGTCCCCGATGTCGGTGCGCGCCGAGAGCAGCGCCGCCGTGTGCATGGAGATGGAGCGAGCGCGCGCGTGCAGCAGACGCGGCCGGATGCTCGGCACGAAGATTATCACCAGCCTGCAATCGATATAACGCGATCGTACAACTATCCAAGCGTCTTGGCAAATGTAGATGCTTAATATGATCGAATAACTATCCAAACGTAGTGTCGGAAGCCTAGGTGGACCAATGACCTGAAAAAGTCGCTGGTAATGGCTGGTTGAGGGCAATTAATGATTGTGTTTTGTGTCGTACCCTTTCGGAGGCTTGTGTCTAGCAGTGGACTGCAATAGGCTGATGAATTGATTGAATAACTATCCCCGAAAGTAGGACGGACCAAAAATGTGATTTAGTAATTTTAGTCGAAACAGCAGTGCCCTAGTATACCAATACAATCTAACTTGCAATTGAAACGTATGCTGTATTTGTTTGTACTTGTGCACTTGTATAACCAACAGGACAGCATTAAAAGCATAAACTCCACACTAACTTCACGAACCATAACTATGATATCTCACCTGTAAATAACCAGCAGACAGAGTATGACGGCTAGGATGATGTACCAGAACCAGAGGAAGATGTAGGTCTTCTCGTTGACGATGTTCAGCGGCAGGATGCAGAGGCTGTCGTGCGTCTGAATGGTGCCGGAAGCACCGAACTTGTGGAACGTGCATTTGGTGACGCGAGGGAACACGTAGATCATAGGGTCATAGCTGGAAAGGGAGTGGCGAACGATCAGATAAGGGTAGTGAAATTAGTTATGATTAGTGACCGCTAGCTGAGCATTATGATAGTCTTTGGCCACTCAAAAAATTGCTTTTTAACAGACGAGATGAATCATGTATTTAACACTAATAATATCCCATCTTTAGTTTATTTTGACCATCTGATCTATGAATGTTTAGGCCTTAATTTGGGGTCTCTATAGGCAGAGCAAATGGATTGATTGCATGTATCAAAGAGAAATTAAAGACTAAATGAAAAATAATGAACTTAACAATCCATTTCATCGCCCATAAGATTATTCTAATCCATTATTTGTTTGGCCATATTTTGAGGTATTTTAAAAGATTAACGATCTTCATCGCATAATCCTATCTCATTCACTTCACAAGGGTCGGTTCACATCTTATGAAAAATACCTCACGTATTGTTTGTCGTGTAACGCCAGAACTGACAAATATATAGCAAAAAATATCTTTTACACTCAACGTTCACGTTAGCTCGACGCATTTTCCATTAGATGTATCCCGACCCTTATAAGACACCTGGGATAGAATTCTTCGATGAACATCATCGATCTTTGAAAGTGCCTGTGTTAGACCAAATGAATGCACCATACCGTTTCTCCTGCGGCACCTCGCTGTAGCCGAGCACCCGTGTGCCGTACGAGAGGAACTCCCCGTTGAAGAACGAGTCCATGGCCAGCAGCTGCACCACGATGTTCACCAGGCACAGCGCCTCGCACGCCCAGTAGCGGAACGCGTACAGCTTGTGCCTCTGCAACAATAGATGGCTCTAGTGAGACTTGGCTGATAGAAATAGGTTTCATCAGGTGACAAAGATATTATATGACTGTAGCTACAATATTGTATGTGATTGTCTGTTTTTTTATTTTACTATCTAAGTATGTCGGTATTCACATCGCATAAACGTTTTATTTCTTTATAATTTAGAGATTCTTCTTGATTTAATTTTACACTTATAAAATTGTGTACAAGACGTCAGAGTCAATATCAAATTATATTTGTTAAAGAGCTCATAAAGTATTCTGACTGAACATTGAATGTTCTTAAATTCCACCAAATATTTCCAAGAATTAACCTCAGTAACCTTTGGGTGCATGTTTGGCATAAAGTGAGCGTTTCTAAAGCACAAGCAGCTTATTGATCAATCAGATACCACAAAGGAGTTTTTTGTTTTATCTGAGACACGCAGACTTTGCGGGCATTTGACTATATTTAAAATTGTTTTTTTTTCAAACATAAGATAATTTTATTCATAATTTGCACGTATTTCATATTTATTCCGAAATAGTCAGAAGTTTGAGTGACCATAAAGCTATTAGGTTATAAGAGTATATAGTAATAAGACAGTTAATACCTATACAGGGCAAGTACTAAGTAGTCATAGGGATAGGTAGGTTTCTCTCGCCGGAAGCAGCATGAAAGATCTATGCAGTAAATAAAAATGTTACTTTTTTTTCTTAATCTAAGAAAGTTTTCACTAAACGACCAACATTTAACATATGTTTCATACAAATACATTCTATTCCTCTAATCCCTTTCGAGGTGTACAGAATCTCGAAGAATATCTCCTAGGTCACCTTTTAGCATATATTGCGGCTGTTTTGTCAAATGGAACATTAATGACAGGTTGTTAGCCCACCGCGCAACAGATTCCATTAACCCCTAGCCCCTTAGTTCTCTCCTACACGCCGGGAAGAACGGCAACTAGTTTGCATTCTTTTACGTCCCAGCTAGCTAGCAAATATTTATCAAATACTCCATTAGGCTTGGGGTCGCTAGTGTTGTGCTTGAATCGAGTGTCTGTTGTAGAATCGCTCTTCCGCGGGTATTCGCATAAAACTCAAAGAGGCCTATTGTTGCTTGCACTCGGAGTGATGTTATCGATAACTTTGATCTTTGGAGCATTTTGCCAACTCATTCTGTATTTAATTATTATAAACAGTTCATTATTCTCTGTTATTAAGCCTTATCGCCTTCTTCGAGTACAGATGATCTATTGAACCAAAATATTTAAAGTATTAGTGCATATTTACGACCTTTCCCGGCGCGATTAGTTAACCATTTGAACTGTAATCCTAGAGGTCCCGGATCAACAACTACGTTTCTATTCTGTTTCCCAGTCTGGTTGTTTATTATACATACTATATATGTATTTATCTATATATAATAGATATTAACATACTACTTAAATATGTGGCTAGTACCCTTAACTAAAAATAATATTATTAGGGCCCATCCCATTACTGTTAAGTTTCCTAGTTCTACCGCTAGATGTCATTAAGAGATAATTTAAACACGTCACGCGCACAATCTGGCATGTACCCCGCGATGCACATTATACTAATCAATTCTAATTTGTCCATTCGACGCCACACAATGATTACATTACATGAGAACGAATGTTTTACATGCAGTGTACTGTCCGAATTCGGCTTTAACTAATTTGAGGTTAATTGATACAGTTACGACGAATTGGTAATGACTGCTCGAGATTTTTATGACATACATACGTAATGTACTTAATTGCTTCAGTTATGTATGAATGAAACTTGTTTTGAAGGTTTTTATCGTTTGCTAGTATTAGTAAAGTAAAGTAGTAACGATCATATGTATAACTATCTCATACATCTCGTATTAGAGACAAAATACATATCTTTTTGATCCAAGATGTGTTTAAAACCTCTATGTTCTACAATAAATAACTATCATATATGCATAACCAAGGCCACAATACAATAGAGAAGCGAGCGGATGTGCAAGGGCAGATGGCATGGGCACCCCTCAGCTGTGCCGCGGAACACCTGGCGAATAGGGTTTTTCTTATAGAGTTGTGACGTAGGCGAAGGGGATTGAACTGTATACGGCTCTATGGTTGCAGTGTAATACATAATTAGATACGTGATACATATAGGTAAATCGTGTATCAATTATATTAATTGGATGTATTAAATGGTTAAGTAGTATTTAAAATTATTACGCAAATTAATTATGATTAAATAAATACAGAGTAGTTATTGTCAAATCCTAAAAGTAAGATGAAGGTTTAATGATTGCCATATTTTTTTAGGATCAAGATGACCATCACATCTTCGAAATAGATATCGCAGAATTCCTAAGATCCTGTATAATTTATTTAACTATTACCACGAATATTATACTACGAGTCTATCTATTACAAACGAATACAAAAAAGTCATACCAATTAAAACCTGTTTCCCACTAGTTACAAACATAAGTTAATGACAAAAAACAATAGATACTGATCAAAATGGCAGCACTCTGATTGAATTCACATTGAATGACAAGGTTGGGAGGCAATAAATTAGTGGGCATATGAGATTTTTTTATAAATGGCAATCAATGTTTTTGCACAATTCTATTATTAATTTTCAAGTCTATAATACCCGATGGGGTCTTTAAATTACGGTGAGTAACATTTTGGTTAAGTTATAGGGATGATGAAATTGTTAAGAAATATTCGTAAGGCATTTTATTCATTGACGTATTTACATTTTTACATTATCTCAAAAGAAGTTACTATACACAAAATATGTTAGTATATGTTGTGAGTGCATTAAAATTAGGATAAATTAATAAATATAATGATATCATCAATGAACCTCGATTGTGTAAACTCAATTCTATAATGAGGTCTATCATCAATTAACTTAGATTTTTAATTCAATACTTTCTTCGTTTAGGATAAGAACACTTTATGACATTCATAAAATTGTATTCGTTTGCTCTACTATTCATGAAAACACCTAAAAACTTGCTTAGCCGCTTAATCCATTGCGTAACAATTTCGTCACATACTAAGTGTTGCATGGGGCCCAAATGTTGGGTAGGACGAGAATAGTTACAAAGGGGTGCACTAACAATGATTAGGTGAGGAATGCAGGGATGTTTAGAATAGGGTGATGTACTATTTCGGAAGCTTGTAACTATACAAAATAGATTAGTAAGGAAGCAGAATACTTTATGGTTTGTTGTTGTTGGATGCTACGTTCCGTTTTAGTCTGGGTCTTGATTAGAATGCTAGCAACTTTTATGGTCCCATAACAAACAAGGGTATAGTGTGTATAATCGCCAATTAGGGGTGTATTAATATATAGTAAAAAAAGTTCGAAAAACCTTTTTTATATAATTTAATCATACACAAAGATGTAAGAAATGGACGTATAATATTAGTCGTGATAATCTTAAAAATAACATTATCTGCAACTACCTATAACCTTATTCCGTCTAGATTACATTCTATACCTAGTCACATCAACATGACAATTAACAACCATTCGAAGATAATATAAATGAAATCACTATATTTACACTCCCACCATATACAATATTTCATACACCCAAACATACTCAAAACGTCATTTCCACATATTTGATTGAATCGCCAAGTAATTCATAATGAGCCCATTAGTGGCCGAAATTCACTTGAACTAAGATGTTGGACCACTCGCCTATCAAGTAGAGGTTACCACTCTCAAGGTTAGCCTTTTCAAATCTCACGCTTTGGAATGCGTAATCTGTGTTGATGGACTTCAAAAACATTGCTAACTACAACCCTAGGTTTTCAACACGTTCGTTATTTAATCCATACATATTCTCAGTACTAGTCTTTTCAATCCTTTTGGAGAACAAACTAAGAGTGAGTTGGTCCTATCATACGCTCGAGAAACTAACATTAGTACAAGTCAGGGGATGGCTTTGATATACTTGATCGCTAAATAAATTGGCTGGCTCTCATCAAGAACGATCCCGGGTTAATTTACACGTTAGCGATCCAAAAAAATCGCCAAGAAATAAAGCAGAATCATTTGCTTTTTATTTTATCTTAAGCATGTTTTCTGGACGTTGTACTTTCTTCATTTGAGGATCACGTTAAGAATAGTTCAGAGAGTGCCTTTAAAAAAGCCAAGACATTAAATTGTTTGTGATTGGTACACACTTAACATTTTCGTAAATGTTTTTAAATTTAAATAGATAATGCCATGCAGGATCGACAAACCAACAATTAACACTCAAGGAAGAGTAACTATATTAAACTATTATTGTGCATGTATATGGTATAGTGTGCTGTATGATACAGCATCAAATAAATTGAATTATGATTACAGTTTAACAATAAGACTATGGCCCTCTTAGTCTTTAATAAAATGCAAGCTACAGTCGTTATATGGTGAGATAAGTTCTGTAATGTGACTGAAATTAAATTGACTGAAATAATTTATCTAACCCAAATTTCAAAGTCTTTATAAGCCCCAAGGTTCTTTCTTTTCATGAATATAACGAATTAACTAAACCGCATACGTTTATCCGATATAATTTAATCAAACAACAAAATTAGATCACAGTTGATACAAGGCCATTTAAAGTTTTAAAAACTGTCTACTGAACCACCTAATTCCTTACAATACTGTGTGTACACAAGTGTTCCAAATGGCTCGAACGTCGCCCTATTTGAGTCTGTTTATGTGTTTGAGCCACTCCGAGTGTTAAACTCATTTCGTGTCTAATCTATTGTGCTCTAATAGCCCTGGCTTAGTGGATAAGGAATCTTGAATTCACTAAACTCGATTTGGGCTAGTAAGAAATGTAAATGTATGTTCCGAATGGCTTATTGAGTTTGATACTTCGATATTTGAATTTACTGTCTTTCTGCTAAAGTTGCGGGGAATGCAATTTTATAAAGATGAAAAATGTCATTTCTTTACTTATTTGTCATGTGCTAATCTGGAAAGTAAAAAAATGACAACTAGTTGCCGTTCTTCCCGGCATATCGTAGGAGGCGACTGAGGGACAAGGGGTAAATTGAATCTATTGGGCGATGGGATAGCTAACTGACACCCCATGTTCCATTATGACATTGCTACCCCATTCATGCTAAAAAAAGTGTCATTGGAGATATTATACATCCGAAGTTCAGTCCACTGAGAAAGGGATTACAGGACGTCCTGTAAATGTAAGTATGTATATAATAGCATTTCTTTACTTATATAATACTTTACTCATCGTATTATACCCATACTCTCACTTGTGCAGACTATAAGTACATTTATCTTACTCTTCTATTTTCTTCACGTTGCACTTCGGTTTGAGTTATGGCCTCTAATGATACGTTGTAACCGGGTTTTCCCTGTTACTTTCGGCTGATACACTAGTGTACGACCTAGGTGAACCTAAATGCACTAGGAATTTCCATGAGTATCGACCGGACTAGTTTTTTAGGCTTTGGTCTAGGATTTAAGTTAACTAATATGTAACAAATAATATGATATGCCTTATTGTATTAGATCAAAGTATTTGTTATTATAGAAATAATGTAAACAAACATAAATCACTAAAAGTTATTAAAAATATTATTACCAAATACTTAGTAGTATCCCTTTTATTATAGATCACAACCTATATACACTTGTATACTTAATGAAATTTTGGTAACAGAATACTATCAAACCCAATTTCATTTACCCCACCTCTCTTCATCGCCTCTTACACGCATTCATTTACGTAGTCCAAAAATACGTGACAATGCAGCCAGCTCCTCCCATTAAAGCCACGTTTACACAGAACCGGATATTCCACTCCTTTTAAGCCACTGTGGCAATGGCCGCGACAAGTGGCTCTCACATTGTTTTAGGAAGTGATTTTATTCCTTTTAACAGTCCTGTCTCGTACTAGTCTGGGGTAGAAATGGAACTCTGTTTGTTACTTACGACTTTTAATAGCATATCGTAGAAGATAATTATTATGGGTAAAGGATAACTATGGTTAATATAATCACAACCTCAATAAGAGTTCTAAAGGCAATTAAAAGAAGTAAGTTAAGTAGTAAGTCCCAAGTTCTTATCAATTATCCCATGTTCTATTTATAGAGGGAATATAACAGCATCTTTGAATCGAAATAACTTTATTAGCTTATGCCATCATTTTATATGTACGATAGTCTTAGTTATACTGTATCATTACGTTTTGCGTTATCATTCATTCATCAATATAAATATATACATTCAACTTTGTTTGTTAATCTATGACACTTATTGTATCTTACGTATCTAAATTTAAGTTTATTCTATTGATTATTTATAATTTGTAATTGTTTATTTTATTTTGAATTTTGTAATTATTTTTTTGTATAAGGTGCGAACCTGTATACCTCTATCTACATATAAATAAATAAATAAACTAATAAACCTAAGGCTAATAGTAGTTCAATCAGTGTTAAACCTTACAATAGCCATCGAAGTCCAGTTAAAAAGCGTTGCGTAACTCTTCGGAGCAACGAACCTAGGGCCGTTGACCGGAGCGAGGAACTCGGAGCCTCCGACGCCTCTTACCAACAAACTCAGGGCTAGGGCATCCACTGGTCTAGACCTTACACGACCTTTAGTCCATTTCCGGGTAGATCTCAGACCATTTAGCATTATCATCAAGGTTGTCATAGTTCTGAAGTGGAATATTGTTAACAGGTTGCTAGTCTATCTCCTTATAGATTCCATTGATCTCTAGATTGATGTTTGTGTAATAATAGATAAGCTAGGAAAATAGGCAGCTATAGAGCATTCTATTTACGTCCCTACTTAACACAGGATCGTCCCAACTAGCTCAAAATACTTATATGTACATAAACATATTAAATAAAAAGCAAGAACATTTATTTAAACGCTGTAAAATATTGTAAAAACCAACTGTAGTCACTGGTTCCCAAGTTCCTCGAATCGCACGACCGAAACTGCAACCCATCTAAATTTAACTTTCATATTGCCACAAAAAAGTGTACCGTAATGTCACGCCGTAACTTAGTCATGCTCACGAACTTTAAGTTACAATGACACGTAATTAACTGTCAACCGTGTCGTCCGTGGACCAATGGGAGGCCTCGAAATCGGATCGCCACTTTCTCTATCCGAAATGTGTAGGTAGAATGAACTTAGAAATTTAGGTTCCGATTTTCACGACAGGTAGCACTAGCTGTTGCGAGAAAGTTGCACTGGGAAAAAATAATGCAAGGAGTAGATATGTTAAAGAGTTTCAGATCCTCTCTTCTTATAAACAAAGATGTAAGAAAAATTGGTAATTTATGGTCAGTTTACACTCTAGTCGACCTAATGACGTACGATATATAATTATTTAACTTACATACAAGCCTGGAGATTCTTTCATAAGTGACAACAATGCGTAAACGTAAAAATGCAATATTACGAAAAAAGGGATTAAAAATAAAGAAGATTTGGTATTTCCAATAGTTAACTCTCACAGTATTCACTTAGGAAATACCTGAGCGTCTTTGGTCACATATTTAGTCCCACTATTGTCTTGCGATGCATTAACATAACAATTCGCTGTAGAAGCACGGACCCGCACCGGCAAAAACATCACAAATCGAATACCAAATGCGTGCGGAGTTCTTGGAAACGCCATTAGTGCCATGTGACTCGACTGGTCAGGTACAAAATGACGAAATGCACACTGAGATATCGATAATAGAGGAGCAAAAAATATAGCTTGGGACGACGACGAAGGAAACGTAAAAGCATAAAGTAAAATGAAATTCAATGAACTAATAAGATTTTGACCTTATGAGTTAGGTTTACGTGTTGAAATAGCGTCCAACTAACGACTAGAAAAGGGTTGATATGGAATAACATTTTATTCAAACGTCCTGTATGCAAAGTCATACAAAGCATAATAAATTGATAACCTTTATACATTTGACCGATAATACGATTAACTCAAGCTAATCTCGTGATTATGTTCGCCGCCAAACCAATCTCACGGTACCTTTGAATTCCATAATCGTTTTTTGCGACGCGGCAAAAAGCAGCTGCCATTTATTTTGCGTCACCCCTGTTACTCCCCAAGTATTCTTTGACAACTTGAATTCACATTTAAAAAACGTGTATGTGATGTTGATAATTATTCAGAAGTGACTGATGAAATGTGTATGTTAAAAAGAAATGAATAGTAAAGAAATTCACACTAGCTACATATATGACAATAAACTGTTCATTACTTTCCTAATAAAATTTTACATAAAAACAAAACTAAACGTGCATATAATATAACTACGTAATTCCTATATCCAACACAACTAAGCTATAACTTAAAATTTAAGTACGTCAAACACCCTCAATGTTTTACAACCCAAACAAAAGTATCAGCGTATGTAAACCCTCTCCTCTATTTTGAGAATCCTTTTTCTGTACATTCCCTCTGTGCAGCACTTTTTCCTTCAGCCTTTTCGGCTACTTATCAGACAAGCCATTCGCTTCAGAAGTCTGTTACGCCAGCTAATCGTCCGTTGCATCACTCAGCCGGCCCACGTCGACCCACTCCTAGTACAACCGGACACAAAACACTTACCAGACAAAAAATGGTGAAATGTGGTCCCAAAAAAGTACAAAAAGAAAAAAAGAGGGAGGAGAGTAATTTGAAATGATACTTTACAATTATGAAGCGTTAATACAACTAGTTAACCGGAAAAAAATCCTTTTATATTAATAATACAAAAACACATTTACAATAAATAAATAAAAATAAAATTATTAAAACTAAACTAAGACAACATAAAGTCTGCATGTGCATATCATATTAAACATTCTCTAACAAACTAACCCTAGGAATGCTCGATTAATTTACCAGAGTATGAGAATATCTTGGTTAAAACAATGTGTGTGTTTCTTCTGCTATTCAAGGTACCGACTGAAAAACCTAGCTATTTTATGCATCGATGGTGTTTGCCCTAAGATGCATGCTATGGGAAATTATGTAAATGATCTCAAACGATTTTATAATTGCTTAGTTTCAAAGTATTTTTAGCGTCTGGAAATCAACGGCAAGTGACTAGCAAAACGAGCAGATTAAACAATTATCGTCCAAATAATATTAATTATTTCTTTAGTAAGTACAACGTATGTATGGGCGAAATATAATCGGTAATTTCTTTTCTACTATATTATAAATATCATTTTTAAAATATACGAATGTCAATTATACATTAATCAAGTAAAGACCCTTACTAGATTAATATATTCATGTATATATATAAATATCATAATTTAAACACGAACGCCCATTCCACATTATGCCACCACCTGTACCGTGGACGCGCCCAAATCACGCAAGACAGCCGCAGCTATTAAAGGTTCACGGCGCATTCCGGAGCATACCACCACGCATTCTATTTCGATCCTTGATAAGCCGACCTTAGGGGCCGATTACCGAAACACTCCTAAACACACTTCCCCTTACTAACGCTACTTTAAAGGAACATGGATTGGATATTGAATGTCACATTTTATGTAGGCTGTAAAAATATTGTACTATTATGGAGCCAGATTATTGGTTTAAACGACTAGCTGGTAGCCGGTAGACCTAAAGTCATGTAATCTTGATTGAACAGGCATTTTATTGGTAAATAGATGTTTGAGCATTTACATGTTGTAATATATATTTCAAGCTTTTCACGACCTAAAAATGCGACAAATCACGTGTGAAAGTATATTGATGAAATAATAAGTTGATAAAATGGAAGAGATCTATCTAAGGAAGATAGGGTTCGACATACGTAGGACGATGCTAAATTTTTCAAAGTACTAAAAAAGAGACATTACAAGTACCTAGAACCGCTAAGTGACATGAAGAGTTTAATCGATATTATATGTAATCTATTCATATTTACACCTCCAACTCTCCAATTGACCAAAAGGGCATCAAAATTTCAAGAAACTATAACCCCAATTGACCTAAACGGGGTCTTTGTAGCAACATGGAGTAGTAGTCTTACCTTGGCGTATCTCATGAGGTAGCCGATGATGACCTCGATCTTGGCGTCCTTCTCCTGCGCGTGGCAGGCGCCCACGTGCAGCCCCTGCACGATGGTCCGCATCAGGCCACCCTCGCTCGCGTCCCACAGGAACTTGGGCGTGTAGCACATTATGGCCTGGGCAACACACGAAACAATTAATTATACTGTAAATGTTCCTGCTGGTACGAAGAAGTAAAGTCTTATTCCCAGATCTTACTACCACCCACCACCGGATATTTTACCCTCACTAAAGTTAAAACAGAGAACAAGAGTGCGTTAGAAGTGTCAATGTACTCGTATATGCCGATGTGTTCGGGTGGTAATTGAAGGAACGTTATTGCTAGGATTGACTAGGATTGATTATTAAATTTCAACATAAGCTATACCGATATTTTCACATAAAAGTATTTGTTTTTATTTCGTCTGAAGACGGTTAACAACCTCGGCCCATATGAATGTAAATTTTCCCATTCATAGACCAGATAGACGTGAGCCGAGGTGCTAATTCCTAAGCCGCCGTGAGTCAGTGCAGCGGGGAATAGGTCAGGAAGGCGCCGCTACCGTTACCTCCACAATCGGACATTGTTTGCTCAAAGTGCGAGAACCTCACAAAATATCCAGTTACGAGAATTAAGCACAGACTATGTTTACACGGGCATACACGTCATAGACGTTTTACAGTAGGATTAGGATTTATCAATTCTCACACATCACTTTCGCTTCACTGATCTTTATAGATAGACTATACGTTTGTCTGGGACGCGAAAAGAATGGTAACTAGCTGGCGTTCTTCCCGGCATGTCGTAAGAGGCGAGTAAGAGATTGGGCGATGGGTTAGTGACCTTTCACCAAACTTCATATGACATTACAACCCTAGAATTTATGCTAAAATAATACCTTGGAGACATATATATAACATATATATAAGACGTGAATGTATAGATACGTTTCACGAATGATAACCTTTTCGGGCTAAAAAGAGGCTTGAGTAAGTACAGCTACTCAAAGCCCACGTTTTTCATATATGTATTGCTAACAATTAGGTTCATCGCCATTAACCGATACTGTAATACTCAAGGTATATAAATCCTATTTCACATGTCGTGATGTATTACATGTTTTCTAGGTTTTTATGTAATGTATTGCTCAATTTCATCGGCCATTCTAACCCTCCCACATGTGTGAATGTAATCCGCCTCTTAAGGCCACACTCACAACTGGGCGACCTCACGGATTCGATCATTTATAACGACTACGCAATTGGGTAATAGTTACTAATTTAACAATAAAATTATCTAAGTTTGGTAAGGGAAAACATCGTAAAGAAATTTATGTCATGTGTATATAATAGTCAGTACATATGAGCAGCGATGGACTCAGCAAATATCTCGTAGTAACTCTAAGCTTAAAAGTGGACTTTTAGCGGTATCACAAATCTCCAAAAACAAAATTCAAGTTGATTATGTATAACTTGGATTTGGATAATATAGGTTATCTTCCCTGAGTTATGTGGCGGAGACGCATGATGTAGATCAAGTCACCCGTAATACCTAATCTTCTGTGGGGAAGCAGAAGTCATTTGTATGTTATACATACATGTATTGAATTCTCATCTACTTCTAAGCTACTGTTATATATTCTGTTCTTCTCAAGGCGGCTGTACTGTTCATTACGCTACAATGAACAGTACAGCATGTATGAGAAGGTTAATAGGTGTGTATGAAGCAAGAGATATGTCACCCATTCCAGTTGGCGATCGCTAGTTTCCACCTATCCCGTTGGGGCCGTAGAATACATATTATGAACAGAAGAGCACGTATGAGTAGGTTAATGGGTTTCAGTAAAGCAACAGAGATTTGTCACCCATTCCAGATGGCCTAATAGTCTCTGCCTATCCCGTTGGGGACGTAGAGACGTAAATATGTCATAGGCCAGCTGATGCATTGTATAGACCCCTTACCTGGAAGAAGAGCACGAAGCAGACCCACTGGTAGTAGGTGTAGTACTTCTTCTCCTCGAGGCTGTCGTACTCGTTGTGCACGCCGGGGTGCGCCACCTCCTTGCCCACCTGCCAAGGGAATAAAGGACTTGTTATACACGAGTTAACTGTCAGTACAATAAACATGTCATATAGGTATTTATATATTTAGTGAGTATTAATTTAGTCTTATTTTATAGATTTATTCCTTCATGTAAATATTTATTAAATCTAATAAAATACTCATAAAAAGTAATGTGAAGGAATAAACTTAAAGGGATATTGAACATAAACGTTTCTTGTTATTTTATAGTAGATACTTTTGACTAAATTGTCAACAGTTTAAACACATGTTTAGTGATAGTCCAAATTAATTTTCTTAATAAAACATAAAAATAAACAAAACATCAATCAAACAACAAAAGCTGTGATATTAGCAGCTTGCAACCGGGAATTGAACCGACGACCTTTGATATAAATAGATAACTTAATGCTAAGGTACAATTAATTGAATCACCCACTGTGATTTGCATAGTATATGAATTCCCGATAAAGACGGACGATGATTCAAATACTGTATGCATTAGTCACTATATGCAAATACGTGACACTAACTTAACTACAACAAACTACAAAGTCCTTAACTTGAACTAAACATTCATTTACTTTACTAATTAGTGTCAGTTTTTAACTAATAAATGGAAGGTTCTGTCGAAAAAGAAAAATGGGACCTACAGTAGGATAAAATCAAACTATTGCATAAATGGCAAGTCCTGTGCTAGACTGCGACGTAAAAAGAAAGCTCACTAGCTGCCATTCTTTTACGCTTGTCATAGAAGACGACTAAGGGACTTAGGATAAATACAATATATTGGACGATATGCTAGCAACCTGTCGCTAATGTTACATTCCGACATCGCAACCTCAATATCCATGCTAAAACTAAAGTGACCTAGGAGATATTTTTTGTCCATCCCGAAAAGGATTCAAGGACATGAATGTATACGTATAAATCGTACATACAAATATTGTTTAATCCTTTTCAGGAGCAGAACCTAAGATATAACATCTCCTTGGTAACCGTTAGGATCAATAACGTCGTTATGATGGTAGTATTATAGTATAATGATGATATTTTAATAATTTCATTACCCTTAGACCCTGAGTCACTTCCTATGACATTCCGGAAAGAAAGGCAGCTACCTAGCATCTAAGAACGTCATAGCACGAGAATTTCTTTATTTACTTCACCATCTACGCAAATTGAATACAATAACTTGTCCAGTGAATTAATAAATTCTTGAGCCAATTACGTAGACCTATGACCCTGATATCGCCTGGGCAGACAGACATATAATTGAGCTCAACAATACCGCTCTTATTTCCTCTATCACACGAAAATAGCCACAAGGACTATTCCGACCGATAATTAGCACAAACCAATCATTCATTGTCCACAACGACTACATTGTTAGGCGCAATAATATTGAGAAATGTATTTCATTATCTGTTAGGTCTGACACCTAATCGGAACTAAATACTCGTCTTTGTGTACTAAATAGTAGTTCGTGTAGGTAAGAATCTTTCAGATAGAGCTTGTGAAATTTGCTGTTACATGGTGGTCTAAAAATTCACTCATAAATTTGGATATAATTTGGAAAATACATCACTTGTATCATAGGAGAACAATCAAAAGAAATAGGAAAAAATAAAAGATCACCTGTCAACTTAAGTGCTAACTATCTGTCTTTGCATTCATGTCCCTATGACTAATATGATATTCGTCATACACTAGTATATGACAAATGTAAAGGTAAACCCTCTAAAGCCACGAAAGATCTACTGAGAAAATGATCTATTTACGTCAATTGTAGCCCCATTCATATGTACGATTAGTGTGTTTATCAATTTTTGCTGTTCCGCCCAAGGGCATAGGAACTGGGCTATTACGCCGCCCAATTGTTAAGGGTACTGCCTCTGTACTGTATTCACATTGCGACAAGATGAATGCGCAGTCTCATTGTGACAGATTGCGTCTGACTGTATATTTGAATTACATATATCTCATACTGTTAAAATATATACAATTTACGGTATCTTACAGAGGTGTGTGTGCCCATATCTGGATTTACGAAATAAGGAACATCGAACCTAATTTTTACAAAAAATTTGCATCTTTTTCTACTGTCTCCAAGATGTGAACAAACTCAGATTTTTAGGAATGAATCCTCTGCCTACTACTCGTACCATAGCTATGCTTCTATCACACTGCTTAACTAAGTAGAAAACCTTGACATTGACCAATAAGAACCAATCAAAATCTAAAGTGCATTAATGTTATTAACTAGTCACAACTACCAGAAAGAAAAGAGTTTATTTTCTATCCTTCGATACAGTTGAACGGGGTAGGCCGGGTAGAACTTATATAGATCAATTCGGAGACATTCTACTCAAAACGGGTGTACGTAGTGCAAAAAACAAAAGAACACTTATGAGAAGGTTAACTGATACAAGAGTGATATCTCAGGATCATTCCAGGTAGCGATAGATATCATCTGCCTATCCCGTTATGAACGTAGAGGCATATATGTATGTAATATCACTTCACTATATTAATCTATTGACCACTTTTTGAAGTCTACATAGCAGCGTTTGAAGTTTCGAATATTTTTAATGTTTTATCACTTCCGTCATCTTTCGACGAGATAACGAAAATTACGACAATAACCGCATAGGTAACAACAGGAAAATGTCCATCAGGAAATACGCTATTAAAAATACCATTAGCAATTCACCACGGATTGCTCGTGACTGATTTTCATTACAATCATTAATATTTTAAACCCTAGTTTAATTTATAACCATGAAGATCTGCAAATTATGTGCTAGTCTGTACGGAAATATAGTCTACGTTGGACAATTATATCTGCAAACGTATTTTAGATTACACCATAACGCAAAACAATTACGTTTTCAACATTTACATATATTTCACATTTTATATATTTCCCTTCGGGGCGGTCAGAACCTTGAGGACACGAAAACCTCTCATTGGTTGCTTATTACCATTAATATTGGGGATGTGATGTCATATTGATAATTGATGACAGGTTGCTAGCCTATCGCTCAATAGATTCCATGCACACCTAGTCCCTTAGTAGCCTCCTACGACATGCCAGAAAGAACGGCAGCTAGATCGCATTCTTTTTAAGTACTATACTATCAAGAGACGCTGTAATATAGCAAGTACAGTTTTTACAAATGGGCTGAGTAACTCACCTCTCTCGCGAACGCGTCGGGCATCGTAAAAGTGGAGGTGATCCAGCAGAAAGTGTTAACGACATGTGTAGGCAGCCCATTCACAATGCACTGTATCGGCTGCCCCACGTATTGGGAAGCCGTTATGATCATAGAGCACATCAACAGGACCACAGTCGTGAACACATTGTGCATTCGGAAGACCGCATTATCAGTCCTTATCTCTTGGTACTTGAAGTAGACACTCAAGCCTCCTAATAGCTTAAACATCTTGATGTTTTATTCCTCCTTTCTTGTAATCACGTCTTCACGTACATAGTATATGTCAGATCTGTGTCTTGGCACAAGGCATTTGTGCTTAATCTATGTAAAAATCAGTCTTTTATAAATGTTCGGATTTGTCTTCTGGCACGTCCTGTAACAAGAAGAAACATCATTTAAATAATGCATACAAAACCTTAGAGACATAAAATTTGTTTAATCACAGTCAGATAGACGCTATATTAAAATAGGGTGACGTTAGGAGTACCTATAACCGACGAGTGTGTATGAGTGTCAATGAAGGGAAAGTGGTCTGTCAGGATTGGGACAAATGTGGATCCGTGATCGCTGCGTACCCCTCTACAGGGAATCAGGCGTGATGTGTATGTATGTAATCACTTTGATCAAAATGGCAGAGGTTCCGACAGTATTAAAATGGTTAACAGGTTACTAGACTATCTCCAAAATGCTTTAATTCCATCTCCCTATCCCTTAGTACACTTGCTAATTTCCTGAAACGTGCAAGGAAGAAAGGCAACTAATTAAGATCCTATTACCGTCCCAGACTTGCAGCACGGTGCTATTTATATTAGTACTACTTCTGACACAGCCATCAATCACTTGCTTGTCACATTTAAAATTGACTGAGAAACATAGTAAGCTGTTAATTGATTCAATAATAATTAACTGTCTATTAGGTGCAGATAACACATGCAAATATAATACGACAATAGATGTAAAATAGTAAACTAAATAAATGTTATATATTTTTTTATCAAACCCACCTCTAATAACAATAATTTTTCAATAAGTAATCTCCAATTGTTTCATTTATATGTATGTATATACCGAAAAAATTACTTTTCTTGTAATACAATATTTTTTTGTAATTATAACTACAATACCGAGAATTAAGCTGCATGTTGTTTAATAAATTCAAATCTTCTAGTGTTGTCAGCGCTTTAACTCAATGTTTAGGAAATGGGCGAGTCAAATGGCTCATTGGAGTATAAACATTTCACACCTTTACGCATAAACAAGATTTTTATCTGATTTGCAACGAATTGCTCAAACAACCGCTAACAGTAAGAATAACATCTCAACTGCAAATCAAACATTAAAAAATACTCAATATTCATAAACGATTAATGTACTTATTTATTACTATTGCTAAAACAAAAAAAGACAAACGCATTCACGACCTTTACACGAAAGTCAGACGTTCAGGATAGTAATTCTATGGCCACTTTGAACCCACGTGTTGACCAAATAATCAGTACTCAATGTGACAGGTAAGCCATGTCGCCATTTACATGCACTAACTATTACCTGTTCGGGGAAGAGCCAGGTTTCCTCACGATTTTTTCTCTTACCGTAGTATTCGGTGCATTTCGGAAATGTATTTTTATACACTTCATCACTATCAACTAAATCAGCAACTACAGATGTATGAAATTTCTTTATTACTATTTAATATATCTATAGGATCTTATTATCCTTAAACCTTCGTCCTACAACTGACATATTTCTGTACGCACATACATTGTAATACGTATGTGAATTTCGTGTGACATTGGTTTTAATATTTCTATGACGAAATGTTCTCAGTGTTATCTGTAAGTGGGGCACAGCATTCTTGAATCAATTGACCTTATTTAAGCATTTGATAGGGAAACGTACATGGCTGATCAAACTTATTTGTACTACTACATTACTACTAGCATAGCATAGTATAATATTAGTCCTTTCTGAATCGAACCTTAGATATTTACATGTCACTGATCAGTCTCCTGTAAAAATATAGGGATTGTTAGGGTATTGAGTAGAGAATATACAGGTCTTCCAGTTAAGACAGTTGGTCTTTTACGCAATAAATTTCATGTTCAAATTATTATTGTCCGGTACTAGTCAGGCTGCCGAGTAATGGCATAAGGGTAAATTTTCACCAATTTTCCTAACGACAGTGACAAAAGAGATGTTTTAATTTCTCCAAGGTTTTGTCCACACTAAAAGGAACAAAATTACGTAAACGTATATGTTATATCCTATATTTCGAAGTCACCTTCTACGAGATGACGCTGTCGGAAAGAAAGGCGATTGTGACGATCATAGCCGGCACAGGATATTATTATCAAGACAAGTTTCCAACTGATTAACATTAAAATTGATATTTTCCTCTGTTACACAAGTGACAATTAGGCTATCAATCTAATGTAATTGCATAAGGTAAATAGCGTTTTAACTACTGTCTCAGCGAAAGAAATTTTATTATTAAATCTATTATGAGAGTATCGGGAAAAAAATAAACTCTCAAATTGAAATGATTGTTATAGTTATAAATATATATTTGCAGTGATGTAATAATTATGAATGTACGTAAGTTATATATGAATTAGACACAATGATAAACAATAATCGACAGTATAGTTAATCAAATAAAAATATTAATAGCTCAATTTAGCTTCCTAAGATTTCCTGATATGCTTTATTTTACGTCTAAATCATATTCTTAACATAACCGAGGAGCTTACACGACTTTTCAGGAATAATCGACGTGATTTTATATGATTACCTGATGATATGTGACTTCCAACAGTCTAAAGTGAGGGAAAAAGTTCTGATTATAAAACCTTCTATTTAAGTTATACCTATTCAGACAACGGACTAAGTTCTATTTGCACTTTCCGGGATTATAGTCTTGAGTATGTACCTATATGTATCATGCATGATCTATTTACACGACTTAAATATCATCTTAGACCAACCGTATCGTCCTTGGTAACAGTGCAAACAAAACTTCGCGATAGTATTAAGGAGTCAAGTTCTACTTACTTTAACAGAGGCTTAAGACCACAGTGGCTGACACTTGAGGACAAAATGGCCACTCGATAACAGACATCAGTTTTGATAGGACACTAGATATGTTCTGTGAAGACTTAGTACTTGTTTTGAATGTACTTCGTAACTATTGTAGATTTTTTAGGCGTAGCGGTCGATAGTATCTGCCCATCTTGGATGGTAGAGGCGTGAATATATAATGTAAGTATGTATATTATTATGTTTTATCATAAAAAGCTTAAGTTAACCGTAACATAATTATGTTATATTTTTTCATTAGAGATAGGATTGGATGGTATTAGAAAAACGCTTAGACGCTATCAAACGTTAAGAGCTTTATGTCATAATTTACATAAAACCCCTTTAATAATATGTATAGAAATAACTACATTCATTTTATTCATAAAAAGATTAGCACGATAACTTAAACATTATATTAACATGCAAATAAGTCACTTAAAGTATATAATTATATTATCTTTACTGCAGCAATATGACAAAAAATTAATTAATTTGACAAGTTATCTTAATAATCTCTTTTAGATCTGGTTTCAAAATGACCTAACACAACGATTGTTTCAATTCGATGAGGAAGTGGTACAAATGTGATAAAAAGAGGAAGTCAATTATAATTAAGGCTTTGATATTTGGCTCTCATTCGCCGTTCATAGTTTGAAGCAACCTTGGGTCTTTCAAAACCTCTGTTACATAGTAGGCGAAAC
Source organism: Leucoptera coffeella (assembly GCA_030578115.1). Classification (NCBI taxonomy): domain Eukaryota; kingdom Metazoa; phylum Arthropoda; class Insecta; order Lepidoptera; family Lyonetiidae; genus Leucoptera; species Leucoptera coffeella. The sequence continues at coordinate 146,596 of JAMBLF010000462.1, forward strand.
AAAAAAGAATGGTAGCTTTTCGAGGTTTGGTTCAACGATATTCATCCTTTGATAAACCGATGGCTTCCATACAAGGTCATGATTTTGTGTTACAAAAACTTTAGTTGCTATCAGTAATGAGTATTTAATGCCACATACATTTAGATTTTTTATTGATGTTCCATACTGTACTCGTATATTGCCGAATTTGTTAACATAAGAACCAATTTTGATAAAATCTAAATGATATGGTATAGTTAATTACATGTTGATTATTATTTTAATTATATTTTGAGTGAAATACAACAGAAAACGTTTACACGGTGTCAATCTAGGAGGTAACAGTGTAAAATCATAGTTCAATATCAATTCAATAACGGTGAGAAGTTGTTAGTGAAGTACGATTGTCCTAAAACTCTTTAGTATACTTGGGCCCCGGGTAGATTAAATATATTCGGTATCGAGCTAGGGAACTGTTACCGATATACCACCATAACTCGACAGTAATGTCATATTATTGTGTCCGTACTAAAAAGAAGGAGATATCAACTCTAGGCTTTATCCAACCGAAAGGGATTAAACTAGACGACTATATAAAAGAAATTAATATATGTCTTCTACCTGTCTCTAAGCAGATCAAATAGTGCTTGGCTAATGTCTGCAGGTCGCGTTGCTAAGTGGAACGCATGAGGTGCCCGGTTTCACATTAGTCTCACTGTACCGAGACAGGGCAAAGATCAAGTGCTGGCTTCAATTGGGTGAATGAATACCTGAATATCATTTCAGATGTCATATACGAGTACATGCATATAAATATTGGAATAGACTAATTGTTCAAGCTATTATCGATAAGACGGATATGTTAGCAAAAGCCCGAAGTTACTGTCTTGCGTAACGGAGGATACTGACTGTCCATACTTTACCATATTTACTGATGTCTGTAAATATGGTAAAGTATAGTCTCACGAGATGCCAAATAGGCAGACTTATGGATCGGTCACAACCGTCCCGCCAACATACTATTAAGAAAACGCTAACCAAGACGTAAATACATAAATAAATATCTTATACCAAATACACTCGCGTGATTATTTAAACATTACTCAAAGTCTTATCTTTTATATATCCTAAATCATGTACTGCACTAACCAAAGACAGGTTTAACAAACCAGAACATCCATAAACTTCACGTACCATTGCAAAATTAATCTAGTTTTCACCCAGTAGGTGGCATAATTAAATTAGTTGTAAGATAGGACGATAAGCGCGGTGTCTCAAAAGTGATTTCAGACGAAGTGTGCCCGCTTAACGACACGGCCCTGACGACACGACATACGCCGACAATGGCTTCTAGGAACGCCACGAGACCTAAGGCTAATCAGCTATTAACACTAACTAAGTGCCCCACTCGTGCAATTACATCTCACGTACACAGGTACTTGTAAATTGATCTACTGTCTCTATGGTAAGTTCTCTTTCTTGATAAGTTTAAATCGACTTTTAAACCGGGACTTTTCTTGGCTATTTTTAAAAGTGTAATAGCATGGTGGTCACTTATATTCTTATTATTATTATATATTACGGCGATACTGTTCACTACCTATCACGTTGGGTGCTGTCTATCTAGTAATACGCGAGCTTCGAATGACCCATACCTAACATGCCTTCGAAATTTCGGAGATGGGTATTCAAGCCTCTGACTACCCCGCCATAATAAAAAAAAGGGAGTGTGTATACACAAGTCGTGAAGCGTATGTATGTATGTATTATTATATCTGTCTCATTAACAACTAAATGTGAAGAAATGTAATCGGGAATCTTTTGCTCTGAACGTATAGTATATTATTATGTAAGCGTGTAGTTCACGTGCTAATCTAACTCGTAATTAGTTTACTAACTGATAGTTCATCTTCCTATGTCACAGAAAGCAACTAGAGATTAAGGGGTAAATTGAATCTATCTATTAAGCAATGGACAGATCTGTCACCAATATTCCATATCAATGACTCCAAGCTCCGTTACGCTAATAATGGTCAGCCCCGTTAGTTATGCTAAACGTAGCTAAGGAAATGTTTAGGTCTTTGACATTCAATCTTTAAAGAGATTGATAACTTATAAGTGTATTTATATTGAGACACATGTATTATTAGTCTCCGAGGGTTAGTCGCGAAAAGGATTAAAGGACATAAGTGTAACGGTGTTGAAATCCTAAGGCACTCTAGAGGCCTTTGCATGGTCTCGCTACGCCTCCCTGACTTCGCTCAGTAGTTTAGCATTAGTGCAATATACATATATATATATAGCTACAGGAATCACATCAATATCCATGTCAACGTCATGTACATTGAAATGACATGCACTCCCCTCTGAATGCATGCGAGTATGCAACCGAGGTCGATTCAATTGGTCAATGGACCGCAATTGGCCCTATCAGTCGCGGAATGCGTCTTGGGACCAATCACTGCTTCACATACTTCCCTATGGGTGCTGACAGAACATACATAGTTTTGAAGACTAGTTACTAAGGCAATGAGAGTATTTTTGAACAATAGTTTACATGTGATTAAAGGGTCTTCGAAAGCTTTTGTTTTGTCAAGATTAGGGAAATTATTGTGTAGGTGTGACAATAAAGTAGGACTTAATTAGCTGCTATTCTAATTATGCTTTACCGCACGACGTAGACGACTGAAACGAGCTAGTTGCATTTCTTGTTTTACTAAACTAAACGCGACATCTAGCATTCAATTTATATCAACTTAGAAACGATTGCAAGTCATGAATTTTGTATGAATGAGGTTCTATACACATCTCACGGGATTGCGGCTCTGAATTTCTATCAGTGCATGAGTACAATTCAACTCTCATTATTCGCGAACAATCCATTGAACCAGTGCAAATGGAATAACAAATTGAATTAACCTTTGCTCCTTTGCATTCCTGAACAATTTATCGATTCAATATGTAACTGATACGAACATAAGGATAGCTCTATATACGTATAGAATTAAGTTTTCGTACATGTTTTGTTTTTGTGCCAACGAACTAAAATTCATACACACATCACGTCACGTTTTGTAATGTAAGATAACACAGAAACCTACATATTTCTCCCTATACCGACATATATGTAAACTGCAATATATGTAATCTGCAACATGTAAAATATAAACTTTGAAAATAAAGGCGTTAATATAGTAGATATTAATTATATGATGATCCAACTCAAATCGAATAAAGACATTAGGACGGAAAGATTCACGGTGACCGAAGAAGTGATTACATAGACATATTCAATACACAATGGTACACTAGAATTTAAAGTAGCAAGTAAGAATTCAGGTTGCATGTCCTTGACATTAATAACAGCTGACATCATTCATTACACCTCGATGTTTAATAAACTTCTCATAACTGATATTTAAATGCACATGTTAATGTTTGACCTCTAATCTAAAAGGTAATAAAAGGCATTCAGATTGAGAAGCACAATTCTGTGCATACGTGTATTTGCATACATTTTAGGTGCATGTATGGTTATATAGTTATTGAAAATGTTACAGATACTACACTACTTCTCGAAGTTTACTAACCACGACATGCTTTACGGAGTAGTCAGACATTCGCGTGTCATCTTAATGATGAAATAATTGGACAATGACCAGATACAGATAACGTTAAGTTATATTCCATGTTATCATGTATAGGTGTTGACTATAACCTATTAAGAAGCATAAGCAACCTTTTTACAATGTTCTTCTAACGCCTCAGAATTGTGAATATTTTTTTAAGGGTAAAGTGAAAGAGCATTATAGAGATATCATAATTTATTAATGGTCCGAATATCAATGAAATAGACTCAAGAAATTAACTTAAGAAGTACCTATAACAGTCGATCGTGTAAACAGAAGCATAGATATCAATAACGAGTGTGATGTGTGAATTGATAAACGTGTACTAAGGTCACTTATGACGTTTCGCCACTGCGTTGATATCGCAAAATATGCAGTTAGCTATCGTACAGAAGCGAATCTGTGTCAACCACGAAGGCTGCCTATAAAAGACACAAGTTCTGTCAACTATAACCACTAATAGGTTTTGCTTTTAATAGCTTTCAATTTGATTGTAAGAACAGCACTTATTTAGTTATTGGTTCTTCGGAAAAGTCCATTAGCAATTTCATGTGCCTTTTATGGAAGATTACTTACTGTAAATTCATAATTTCTTCGTTTTACGATTTTCCCGTAGTATCTATTTCATAATGGGACTTTTAAGAGTTATCTACATAATGAAATCAGATTTTACACTAACAACTATTCGCAGAAATTACTACACATCTATACACCAGAGTCTATCACAGACTTTGAGACTCGATACTAAGTGTAGAAACCACAAAGTTGTAGGCGTATGTATGTCCTCTTTCTACAACTATCCAACTAACCTCTAATGAATAGTACATACAATCAAATCTACATTAAACATTTTCGTGGCACCTAATTGGGCCCTGACGCCACAGATAATAGACATCCATTGCGTGCTCACTTCGCGTCGTTACAAGTAGCTGTGAACATAGTAAGCGATGATTAAGTCACAAGTGCCAATACGTAAACATCTCGGTACTATTCCAATCAATTTGTTATTTGCTGGCGCTGAGATGAACATCGTGTATAACAATATCGAACTTTGTACCTACTGCACTTGTATATGTGCTATATAAGAGTATTTTATATAAAATACTACAATTGACTACGCTAAGTGTAGACACTTTTGCTAATTGCACCAACTTCACGCTATTACTTAAGCGATATTGAACTAAGATTGTGCTAAAACGCATTAGTAGACTTGAGCCTCTGGTGAAAAGTAGGTTCGTCGTGGCTACTCCTCTTACTTACTCCTCAATTGCGAAAAAGAAGCCGAGAACTTTTGACTTACTATATAAGTTACTATATCTCTATCTATTGTGAAGGAACGTTATCAAAAAGTGTTTTAACAGGACAGAATAAAAACCTGAAATCTTTGGTATCCTACGCAATCTATACAACGATTAAACTAAACTAACGCTTAACGATTTTTTCATATTTCACGTTACGTACAGTATAAGTGTAGGTCGTCAAACTTCGATTTCTGATTGGATACGGCTTTATCAAATTTAGATGCGGTTACGCAACTCCCATAGAGGCAATAACCTCTGCTGGAATGGTACTTCTACCGCAATCGAGATGTATGGGGCTCTAATACCGGCTAAATTACACATCGAACTTATAATTACTTGTTTGAATGATATCAAGAAAAAATAATATGACTAACCAGTAGTCTAAGTCTTAAATAGAATGAGAAATGTTAGGTGAGTATTTTCCAAGATCATTTGAATATTGATGGCACGATGCTACATCACGACCTCTAATACCTATGGTTCAAGTGATGTATGAAATCTCATGTCTGATATACAGTCTATCCTGGTAAGAGTGGAAAAAATTAGTTATACGTATGTTTTCCCTGACGATAAACAAACACCAGATATTTAAAGACAAAAAGATTGTCATAAGCTATGTGTTTATGATTAACGAGCCGGTTCAACTAAGTCTCGTTGTAAAGTAGCACATCAGGATCAAAATTTCGGTAGAGAAAGTTGCTTTCACATTTATACCAGATTTTAGAACACTAGCATTCTAGACCAAACGCGACGCGACTGATAAAATTAGGCTAAAGATTGTTATAAAAAACGCGGGTTTCATAAGTTAAAAGTATTACTCTGATATACGTGGATTAGGATATACTATTAGTTACCTAGTAACAACTCATATTTTGTTACTAAGGGGTCACTAAGGTGTCATCATAGTTATACTTATGACACACAAGAAACGATATATTTATTGATGAAGATTGATTACTGTTAGAAGTACATAGAATAAGGATGCACCTTATCTTTTATATCAATTTCATTAAACACCGGCAATTTTACTACATGAAACCACGGATAATTTATATCTCCGCGCTTCTGTTCTTTTTGTCGTCCCCGAAACGGATCTACAATCAGGTATTATATTTATGTACATATATGCTACGGTGCTCTAGACAGAAATAAGCATAATAATAACCATATATAATAATAAATAGTGTTCAAATTCCACATTCGCACATAATGTCGCAACGTTTGAAGTAAACGGAGACCTTGTCTTCCAACTGGTTGCGATAAGATCAGCACCATTTGACGTGGCCATGCATTGTCTGCGCTCATGAGAACGCGCTTATTATTAGGCCGGGGAACGGATTAATAGATCACATAATACATAACTATATTGGTAATTCACGAAAGCTACTAAGTTCTTTCGCAAATAAAAGGAAGTTTTCCCGATGGAAGCAGTGCTAAGAATTTGTCTTTATTTCTTGCTGGATATTGCCTATATCAATACTTAGAAGGCATTTAACTCTTTTCAGGTTAAACAGCATCTACCAGTAGATTAGTAGAGTAATATCTCTTCGATCACCTTTGGCATAATAGCATTAATATGGAACATTAATTACAAGTTGCTATCCCATCTTAGTCGTCCCTACAAGCCAGGAACAGAATCATCGAGAATTATTTAGCACAGGACGTTGTTATTATAAACTAGTAATATGGTGGTAATTATAAACTTAACATCTGCCGCACAAGTGGTTGAGGGAATGACGTCACTCGGGTTTGCCTTGACCGCCCCGAACGGGTTCCTACACTGGGTCTAGTGTATAGCACTGCACTTGGCCAGGTGGCAGGCTGCCCTAAATTTATATACGTGCATATTAAGCTGTGACTTAGTAACTCAAAGACAGGACAAAATCTTTAATGAACTTTAATCCTTGCGGTGTAATAACGGCTTACGTCTCCATCTTTGATTTGTAAAGATAGTTTTTCGTTTTTCAGGTGGTTATATTAAATAATATTGTTATAAAAGAAGATGAAAATAATAAAAGTTCATTTGACTGAAGAGATCTGCTGTATGGCGACGATACGATAGTCCTCATTCACTGTCCAGACTACTTTTATTTTCACCGAGACACAAGTTATAAATATATTCGTAAACAATAACTCTAACTATTATTTTACTCCTCAAGCCACACCCATCTATCATCATTTGTTCATTTCTTTGTCCACCAACACAAGGATTCGATTCCCACCCGTACAATTCGCAGCCTACGCAATTAAGCAGTCGCTAGGTCGTAACCCTGCGACCTTTAGCAATCGCCAATTACCCTACAATTGAATTAGTACGTCGTTCCTTGAAGAAGCGTGTCCGGCAATTAGACTGACCACCAATTATGCAGCTGAAGGCACTCTAAGCACTGGCCGGCACCTTGTGAACACGCCCTTTGGTGGAATAACATTTGAAACTTGGTCTTACTTAGGTCTGGTCTTTTCTAGCATGTTCTAGTACATCTGTGTTATAGGAATTGATATAATAATACAGTGCAACGCTGTAAAAGGTGTATCTAACACCTTTCGGGCTGGTCTGCGCAGACATAACATATCCTGGGTAACCTTAAGCATAACTATTGTGGTCGTGTAGACATTGATATGGAATAGCTCGCTAGGTTCAACCAATAACCGCCTCCTAGGATATTACGAGAAGAAATGCCGCTAGTCAGTATTCTATTAACGAATCATACCTAAATAGTATTTTTGAATACTAATACTAACGTAGCGAATAAAAGAAATAATCAAAACAATAAATCTATTAAAACAAAAAAAATATAGTTAATTGTTTTTTTATTTTTAAATTTTATCGACGATTAACCTCAATTTTTTTTTCTTATTAAATAAACGTTGCATACATTTAAGGTAATAACACACAATCCATGTTGCAGTTTGGTCCGAATCGTTCGCCTGAGGGCGGAGCGCCCAATTACCCAATGCCTCGCAAATTGGATGCCCAAACAACCGAGGAATGTTGTCGGATCGGACTCTGATACGAAAAACTCACCATTGCTACATTTGGAGATATTGGATGAATGATTTGAAAACAAGAAAGAATTCGAAGATTTCGGACACTAGAAATAAATTACCCGTGTAAGTTTGCAGGTAATAAGAGGGCAACTAGCTCTCTTTATTTTCAATATCAACAAAATCCATTGGTCTTAGTGCTAGGAATCTGTCACAAATAGTTATAAAAAAATCAAATCATAACCTATTGTTGTGCTAAAGGTTATCAAGGAGATATAATAAGTGTAACATATATGATACATGTGTATCTTTGTGATAGTGTGCAGCTTGTGTAGGCAGAGCGTAACATTGCATAACTTTGTACCACAACCACAGATCCCAATTTCTGATCATATTATAGGAATTCTTTTTCAGTGAAATATTGCATGAGAGACCTTCTCAGGTCTTTCTATCTACGCCCAAATATGATGTAACTTCATCATACATATGTACAGTCTAAAGTAGAAACAATGAATGATCATAAACACGGTTCACTTTACCAGTACTCATGTAGCGGTGAAAGTTTTGTATTGAATCCACGTATGTTCTCATACAACATTCACACACAACCATATGTTTACCTTCTAGCATAGCAATAGGAAGATGTAATACTATACAAACATTCACATGCAGATCTTTATTGCCTTTCGAGATGTACAGAATGTTGAGATATTCTCGTTACCTATAGTATTATTATAAGAGTTTCAAAGGTGTTACTATGGAATATCAGTTACAGGTTCTTAGCACATTGCCTAATTATTTTTATGTACACTTGCTCGCTTATGATGATGCCTCACTATGTTAAATGCAATGTTGCAGAATCAAGCAATACATTGGTGATAGATGTGGACTAAGCTTTATAATTAAACAAAATCATGTAACTATCAATGCCAGTTAGAATATATACCGTTTCTTCATATTCAAAATCAATATTGTTGATCGATGGTGAGGAGATCTCCCTAATCTTCAGAATCAGCAACTATCAGGGCCTGTCCTTATAAACATAGTAATAAGGTTGATTGTGTAATAAACAATAATTTCTACTATTACAGATATGGAAAGGCATACCTTTAACTATCCCGCACAGGATAGTGTTTGCCAAGTGGAAGAATACATTACATTGGTCCAAAGTAACAAAAGTAAAATATTTCCTTTATCAATGAAATTGCTTACAAATTGATTTTCTGCTAAGCAAAACCAAGAACAGCAAAGGTGATAATAAAATTTGTTTTCACACTAGCGAGCTCCAATATTTTGTTAGTAGCATTGCAAACACTAAAGTGGATTCATCTTAAAAATAAGTAAATAGGTACATCTGTTTCATAAAGTCTTATTACACAAGGCAGTTGCATAAGGCAGGTTATCCTAAGAGCCACAAATTCACCAACTTCGAAAAAAATTCAACAAATATAATTTAACAAGCACTCCTGCTTCATATCTTCTATAATTATGGACACAATTGGTATTGATACAAATTTATATATTATTTTCATTAGAAATATTATGTGCAATGTAATACTTACATACACGTGTAACCGAGCTTTAAACCATTAACTCTATTGAGGCATAAATTTAAGAATAATTCTATAGTTTTGGCAATAAGTCAGTTACCTTTTCAGAGATACACAATTAAAAGTAATTTACTTGTACGTACATGCAATGAAGCTGAATAATCGTGGGAATCGGCATTTTTTTTATAAGAAAGGCTATTTATTACTTCAACTGTCGGAATGTACATGCCAAACTTAGAGAATAATCACAAAACCTTGAATTTTATTAATGTTTACATACAAAACTTATAAATTGCTTACCAAATTGGGTCGAACAGATATTCCGAAACAAGCCCGTTTTTTCACTGAAAGGACAGTCTCATTAACTTCACACTCAACAAAACTTAATGTTTCATTATTTTCTGATGAACTTAATTCATGAAAATGCTGTAAACCTTAATATCTTCGAGTAAAAAGCACTATTTTATCACCAAAACATTGATACGCAATTTTGTGAAATACAAGACAACCTTTCATCACCTAACCGAGCACAGAATAAATCTAACAATAAACACGCCGTTCAGTTGGCGATCTGTCATGGTACCAACAGAACATACAGAATTCTCGGTGCGAAAAAGAGATGCAGATATCTAAACTGCGTACGAGAAACAAAGAGAGATGCTCACGTTTTCATGGTTCGGCATTTTTTGACGTTAAATCTAAATTGTCAAAAATATTCGATGTCAATTTGACATTTTTAGAAATAGCAATATTGTGTAATTTTACGATGCAGGGATTATGTATGCGCCTTGTTACGTTGACCTATCGTAAACCTAAATATGAGTAATACTCACATCATGTATTAATTTGTAAAATAAGAATCTAGGGAGTACATAAACGTAATTAAGCAAAATGAAGAATGACCTATAAATAAATATTGTTATATACTGTTAACCTTATTATTAACTACAATACTCAGAATAAGACAAAGGTGCAAGATTTACTATAACTTATTATTTAAATACCAATATTACATTCATAGACAGAACTACATTATAATACAAAAGGTGAACGAGAATCAAAGAAAAATATGTCATAAAATTTGTTTAGACCTAAAAGGCCATGGGCACATTGACTTCAGTCACAAATAATAAAATTGGGCTACGAATTATAAGTAGCCCTAAAACTTTTCGTAGAGATGACATTCAATAGTTATTCAAGTTTCTAACTATCTAGACCGGATCTTTGGTTTTCGTTGTAAACATTATGCATTTTTTAAAATTGTCGGTAGCATTATATCGTATATCGTAACATTATACAGTATTTATTTGTATAAGTACGGAAACAGGGTTTGGAAATAAGTGTAAAATACTTTAAAAGGGTAACGTTAGAAGTATTTACTTGTGGCCACCAAGTATGTTTGAGGAGGTGTATGGCTGTCAATACAAAGGCTTAAATTCTTATAATAAATTTTAAACACTTCCACTAATTCAACACTCTGAACATTGAACAAGAAACTCTTTGATCAGTAGCCTAAGTAAAAAATAAGAGAAAGTTTTCCTTCACTGTTGAATCGAAAATAGCCATGGAAAGTTGACAAAGAAACCAATTTATCCACCGCTATTTACTTCCTACGCAAATCATCTGTGAAAACGCAAGAAATAAAGGAAACGGTTAGAGAAATTTCAACGCACCTTAGAACAAATAGAATTGAATTTGTAACTACCCACAAATACTGTTAAAGATTTTAAATGTCGACCCACACACAACATATTATAACCAAGTACCCACAACTATTTTTTTATGATAGATTTCTGTTTATTTTATCTTTCTATTACTGTCTATTATTGAGGTTCTTCTCGGACACAAAATATTTCCTTGCTTACTTGTAACATAACTATATCAGGACTTAAGTACGTTTCTACGTTACTTAGTTCAGTAGATTCTATTTACTCCTTGTAGCTTAGTGCTAGACTAGGAAGTTAATAGAATGCTCATTACCTGCATTTTTCCAACCATGTCATAGAGGGCGACTTAGTTCCTGCTAAGGGTAAATGGAATCTGTCTTTTAAAGGACTAGTTTACCAATACTCCTGTTCTACTACAACCCCGTTGGTTAATCGTGATTAACGAGATGATATGTGTACAAATTTGAAGGACTTACGATATGGATGTATGTACATTCACATCATGCCCTTTCCCTACACAGGGATTGGCAGAGATAACGAATCTCTATTTGTCTCGATTCTGACGAACCTCTTTCACTTCATTAACATTCATACAAGCAGACGCTTCCTCATACACACTCAGCAGTCATACATAATATTGTTCAAACCCCATATAGACGGTCTATATGGTTACTTGGTGAAATATGTATAAAAGAATGCGTGTGAATGAGCGCGAATGACTGTGAAGTGAGTGACGTGAACAATAGCGGAGTTAGCGGTGGCATTTATCAGACAGAGGTCGCGGGTTCACGAATCAATGCCGAATCACTTTTTATTGCGTAATTCGGATGTTTACATATATACGGGTACAGTTGATCATACGCTGGAAACGTATGTTTTGTGCTTCATTGGAATCTGGAAGAGACATTGTTGGTATTTGATTTGGAGTAGGTTATGTTATGTCATGTGATAGTTGGGTTAAGTGAAGACGATGCTACTAGTTTTGTGTTTAACGAACTAGTAACCAACATTTTACTCTTTAAAACCATTATCCGTTGCGGAGTAGTCAAAAGTTATTTCCACAATTGCAAAATTACTTATAATTATAGTATTAAACAACAAGTGAAACAATGAATTATAACAGACTAGACTAACAAAACGCGATAAAAAATATACGTTAAATTAATAAGTAATAATAATATTTGGGACACTATTACACCAATTGACTAGGCTTGGGAAGTTCAATTAAGACTTGAGTTAGGGGTACTAGTCAACATGTATTCAACAATTATATACTTGTAGTATATAGTTAAAAACATATGTAATATATTTAACGGACACACTGGAATACAATAGTATATATAATAAACGACCAAACTGGAAAATTATCGGAGGACAAACAATCACTTGTAACCGTAATATGATGCAGCAATGAAAGTGTACTTAGCTTAAATAATATGATAATTATTACAATGTTACTAAGTCGAAGACGAAGTCTTTGTCTGTAAATTAAATTAAATTCGGTGTAGCTCAGTTGTTTGATGCTGGACTCTTTCAGTGGGTACATACAGGGTTCAAATTCCACCTGAACATGTAACAATAGAAATTAATTTCTATACACATTTTCGTAATATAAATACATTTGCGAAATACACCGAATAGCACGATAATTACGGATATTGATTTTTAAGGCAAAATTAGACTTTTACTCCAATGAATGATGATATTTGATTCTGTTGCTATTGCCATTACATAAATGGATTGAACTACGATTGTACTAAACTGCATTAATAAATTTGGGCCCCTGTTACGTCTCTTCTTTAACCAAATATTTTAGCATCACGCTTTTCAATATATTAAATATGTTCTAAGAGATATTCTTAACGTATATTACGACATATTATGAATGTCAATAAAGCTAAAGCGGTTAGTCAGGATCGGGGCAGATGGGGATCCGTAATCTCAGGCTACCACTCTACAGGAAGCCGGGCTATATGTATGCCTGGGATATTCCTATCAAGCTGAAAGCACATTCATAAGGCAGTGTATGAACTGAGACCCCACAGGCACAGTATCTCTGCCTCTAGAGATAAATGCATTCATTTATTTACTTTTCCATACAATGCGCCACGGTATCAACCTGAATGTGGTCCGGCCTGCATTGCACATTTCCTGTCCTTATCACGTATTAACTTAATGCATAATGCAGTCTCTTTCTTTTATCCCACTTGTCCCATGATTAGTTTGTCGCCTTCACTCGCATTGGTTAATGGTATCTGCATCCCGTTCCCGGTTCCTTTGTATGGTAGGGAACCAGTCAAGCGGGATGCTACCTGTGCAGTCGAATTCCAAGAAATCATACTTCAGGGTGCCTATTCTGTCAGTAAGGGTTACGTTGAGTTTTTTTATAATCTACGAAAGACTTACACATTGATATGTTAACTGTTTTATAGATTACGTTTTAAGTATGCCAATAATATTTTTCTAGTAATTTAGGAGTAGAGTAAATGTAATGTTTCATGCTGGTTAGTTAGTGAAAAATATGTTAGATGTGATCTTTAATCAATAACATCGCAATAGCAATAATTGTGGAGTTGGAATTGCGAGCCTCTACCACGTGAAGAGTATTTACGTTAGAGTGAATGTGTTACGTTTCTGTGGTGTGTGTATGTCATGATAGTTATCGGAGATGATCTTAAGTCCATTATAATGTATAAAACCACTACAAACAGATTTAAACTTACATCTAAATTTCGGGGTAGACAGAATCACAGAAACATTACATCACAAGGGTCATCAAGCTTTACTATCGATTTTTCGTAATATGGAATATAAGTTGCTAGCCCATTTCCAAATAGATTCGCTGTACCCCTAGTCACCTTATACGGCATAAAACAGAAATATAAACGTCTTTTGTTTACGTCCCAAACTATCATTAAATTTATATAAGCAAAGACGTTAAATAGAGTAAATATTAAAAATTTTGATTCTACGTTCATATTATTTCTTGATTCGTTTGAGGAGCTTCTACATTTCTATCCACAACATAACATACCCTAACTAAATACAATATTAATAAATTTTATAACTTAATTATAAATCACTTATGAAACGGGAATCTTGTAAATCTCATGACAGTGATATTGATATCTTAATGATAGTACTAAGAAATTATAAATGTCCGTGTGATAAAATTACTTTAAGTTACCTGCTTACACTTATACTACCAGCCTAAAATAGCGCTAAAGCCAAACGTTTGTGGTGACAAACCGTCAAATATTTTCCAAGATTATTGCACGTCATTGCAGGATAAAAAAGATACTCTAAAAATGCATCTTATATTGAGAGAATAGGTCCCTTTGTAGGTGGTAAGCGGCCGCGTTCAATAACTCCAGAATATGTGCAAGTAATGTTGCCGAGGGCAGGGGCTTCGCTATGTCTGTGAGACTATTCTGATTCATCAGCTGGTCTAGGGAACGCATTGGAAATGGCAGTCTTTCATACCCTTTCGAAGATACAAATATTATGCTTAAAATACTAAGTTCAACGTTGAAACTCATCAGTAGCTTCCAAAAATATACGAGGGTTACTTGATTACTATCAATCTCTCAAATGAATAGTAGCTAAGCATTTTAGTTTAGTACAAGTATGTCGGTAGGTACCTACGTACATGAATTAGTTTTATCAAAACAAACTACTTTATTTAGCTAATATGTATATATTCGAAACCTTAAGCTAATTATTTCTGTGCCATTTATTATTTTATTACTGTATTGTGCTTTATGCAACAAAAAGATAGGTAAATAATAAAACGCAAAAATAAAACAACAATTTAATTCTATTTCCCTGTTTCAATAACTTATTTACATATACATTTATTTACAAACAATTAAAATTAAAAGTTAAGATGAATTTAAAAGTTATCTATTTCAGCTGTGTTTTACCAAAATTATAAATCATACCTAGATTTTCGGAATATCCTTAATTAATACCAACTACTATTTAATATAGTAAGTAATATAAATATTTTATCTTAATATGAAATTAGAAGTGATATGATTTCAATCACAACGACTTAATTGCTAAATAAAATTAACGGTGGTGTTTCATTGTTCAGCTATATGAATTTTAAAATGTTTTTTTTATCACTGCAAACCACTAACAGAATAGTTTTTCTAACTTACGTAATGTAAATTTAATTATACCTAACACAAAATGTATGAATGCATTAGTTCATAGTTTCAATACAAAACTGAGTAGGTACCTCCCTAATAAATGATAAACTTTATCTCCAAACTATAACGATAGTAGTGTTCAATTTCGTAAAGAAGGTTTTTATCGATTAGATATCAGTTTCTTATCAAATTAACCAAGTTCAAATCTACTTTATTTGGCATCCATAAGTCGTAATCATTATAAGCAATGATTAATTTACTATGCCAATGTTAAAAGTGTTGGTAATTTAACATATGGAAGGTTCTTAAAATATAAATCTAAATCACTTTACAATCAAAACACAAACATATGTTTGGCATATTTCAGTTACTCTTTCTTATGGGAGGGAAGTTAACTATACTATGCGGGACGAAATCAGTCATTAAACTTACTCATACTCCTTAATTTTGTCTACAGTATGTAACATATACGTTGTAGTTTACTGTGTACTTCAATGCCTATAAATATTGATCCTAAACGTTCTATTATTATTTAGACTGGGTTGTGCTCTAGTCTACGTATCCTTCTTATCAGACTTAAGTGGTAGGGTTTCGTCACTGTAGTCTACATGAGCCACCAGTACTGGTTCTGAGCCTTTGATCTCTCCGTCATCTCCTTCTTGAGCCACCTCACGTTTCTCCAGTTCTTCCGCTAACTTAGCAAACAGTTCTCTGCACAAAAAGAAAACAGCTTACTCATCCTGATAAACAAATCAGTACGTAATAGGAACGGATAGTTATCTTACAATTTATGAAGATTATATCGGCATTTGTATACGACATATTTATTTATAGATTTTAGATATTGGAAACATTTGGCAACTCCAATTTTATATCTTCATTCTACGATCTATGGTCAGAAAGAAGAGTTAAATGCATTTTATATAACAAAAATGTAAATGAAAAGGTTAATTATGCATTTCAATACGGGTAACACAAGAAATAGTTCAAAGTATAAGAGCAATGAGGCACATTTAACGCCACGAAACTTACTGGAATAGGAATCCTTCCAGATTCTTCGCCAAGTAATAGAGGAAGAGCCAGTCCGCGAACTGGCATCCGTTGACCACCCTGACCACGTTGTAAGGGTGGAAGGTGCCAGTGTTCACGTGTTTGAACAGGAACTCGTTGAATTTCATCGAACGACGGTAGAAGTAGAACGTCACGATGCGCCAGATCACGGCTGAGGAAAAATGGCACATTAAGAGAGAAATATCTATAGCGCATATACACGTAAATATAATGTCTTTGGCCGCAATGATAGCATAAATATAGGAGTTCCATTAGGAACATGGGGATCATAGTAAGTAACGGATTCATAAAGTTCAAATTGTACGAGGCTGCTGACGGATACTATAATTAAGAACAAGGTAAGTTGAGAAATCAAAATAAAACATTTTATAAGCTTTATAAAGCATATTCTGCACCGCTACCCTGAAAATTATCCTAAAAATCTCCAAGGAAATATGCCTTCGAGGTTCGACTCCAAGAGACAATGAATAAACTCACCGCAAACAGAGAGGATGAAGAGCACCAGGAACCAGAACCAGAGCAGGGTGTAGATCTTCTCGTGGATGATGTTGAGCGCCATCACGCAGAGGGCGTCGTGCTGCTGGATGGAGCCGCTGGGACCGTACTTGTGGAACGTGCACTTGGTCACCTGCGACACGCGAGATGGTCAGGCAAACAAACGGGAGATATGAGACAGTTGGTAGAAGGAAACAAGGATACGACTGATTTGTTATTTATGAAACGTTACAAAATGATCATAATCGCGTATATGTTGTTGCAAGAACTCTAAAATTAATAGTGGAATACTTTTTTAATTTCGAGTAACACTTGTCAATAATACATTTGAAAAAAATTATAATGTTATTTCCTTTCGCATATATTTGCTAAATGAGCTCTTAATTCAGATGCACATGAAGCGCATTATAAATATGCGTCAATAGGAGAATCTAAAACCATTTATGTTTGTATTAATACTAACTTTAGGAAAGACTAGCTCCAAAGGATCCGAGATAGCATTCCAGTCGGCGGCGATGACTCGAGGACCCAAGTTAAGAAACGCCCCGTTCAAGAAGGCATCGGTCACCCAGATCTGGAGCATCACGTTCACCAGGTTCATCACCTCTGTGGCCACCAACCATGTGGACCACGTGCGGGAAATGCGCAGACTGTAAGATAATGGAACGGTGAAAAGTTGTTCTTAAACACAACCAGCCTTAGAAATGAATTGAGCTACTCTTGCTTAAAAATAACTCTAATGTGAAATTATTATTTTTTATTGTGTCAATATAGGTACATATTCAGAAGATCGTCTTTGATTAATAGAAAGAAATTCGTTTTTGATAAGCAGTTGTTCCTTTTTTCTATGATGCAATTCGATTGTTACAGTTATTTAGTATATGTTAATATGTATGGATAATGTATTAACAAAGTATGCGCAATGAAGCCCAAAAACAATAATATAAAACAAACTTCGACATAACCACAGAAGAAGGTACGTTCTGAAGTCCTCACCGAAGCACAATATCCCTGCGAATGACGTCCAGTCTCTCCGTGACAGTTCTCTTGGAGGGCACCGTGACACCGTTCACCGTCATGTCCTCGTCCCGAAGCGCCAGGCTAGCCATTTTCAAGCCATCCACCAGAGCACCCACGCGACCTCCTGAGCAACAGTTAAATACCCATTTGAATAATAAACAGATAAGTATGTTGCAAAAGAAAACTAAGGGACTAGGAGTCTATCAAACATTGGACGATGGTCTGGCAACCTGGGGCCTTACTCCACTAATGCATTTTAGGCACAGTAATACTTTCAATAGTGATACAGTAATACTTCAGTGGCCGTAATTTGACACTTTTGGCACTCCACTATGTGCCAAAGTGTCAAATTACTTTATTTTTAATTAATTTATTTAGTAAGGCCCCTGGATCAATATTAATTAATTACGTTGGATTTAAATGATACAAATAGTCAAAAAAGTGAGTATCTATACACAAGTCGTGAAGCGTATGTTATGTTTAATGTGATATAAATAGAGTCTTTATCATAGTTAACTTGTAGCATTATATGTAGGTTTTTTGTATCAATATATAAGTGTTTTCTGTCGTGTTAGGGTCATCCAGTAAAGATAGATGTAAGTTCTGATAATAATAAATAAATCTATCGTTAATTTTCACATAAACCTAATAATAATGCTAAAGGCGACTGTAATGTTGTGTCCCCGAAATTCCGTCCATACTGAGAGAAGAATAGAATCAACACATCTCTACGCTATAACTAATGTGCATTGGTATGTAGTCGTTATAGTTTTTTGGAAAAGCTCCTAATGGATATAAAGAATCGGTGTGTTTGTAAATAACCATTATGTTTTCGCGACTAAGAGTGAAGAAACAATGCGATATTCAGCCCCTTAATGCACGCTCGAGGAAAATAGGTTATCAATTGTCATAAGCCGAGACATTTGATCGTTGCGTTTGCGAGAGATAACCTTATCTCTCCGTGTCGTGTACGGTAAGATATTTTACGTGGAATTATCCACGTATTAACATGCAGAAAAAGTAAACATATTGCAGACGTTATAAATTACTGCATTAATGTAAATCCATATATATTGTTCTAAGATCTAGAATAACGTTCGAAGATTTTATACTACATACTGACCCCGTTGAGATATACCTATAATATAGTATAGTATAGTAGTATATATAATATAGTAGCTTTTATTACCGATAAGAACTCCTTATTAATTTTGTTGGTTAATATGTAAAATATGTATTTCGTGTGGTATACAATACTTATTTAGTGTGTATGAGTGTTAATGAAGCGAAAGTGGTCTATCTAGATCGGGAAAGTTAAGGATCCGTGATCAATACCTTTCACTATATAGGGAACGAAGCATGATTTGTATGTATATATATAACACTTGTGCTTGTTCTAAGAACACCCTAACATTTTGTTTCAGCATACCAGGTGACATAATTCAACAGATGACACATTATGTAATACCGGAGAACAGGGTCAATGCATAGTCTACATAGCTCCTCTATTTACCAAGATATTCTTGTACACGATAGGAGAGGTGTTCTCTACAATCCATCATAGTTTAAATCCCCCTCGTTGCTTATCTTATCTTGTTATTTGCTCTCTAATCGGGGTCGATGCACTAGAAGCATCTTTTAATTACCTCTTATGAAATTACCTAGGAAAACAAAGGTACATTATGTTTAAAAAGGGATTCCGTTGCGTTTGGTTGCTTGGATGTGCGGTGCGAGCTTTCATCAATAGAAAGAGTTGAGTGTATTTAATTCTTAAGATTATGAATATGTTAAAGACTAAACATCACAATCACTCATTCGTCTTTAATCAGAAAATATGTATTGAACTATAGATAATATAGATGTACATACTAATTATAATTTGTTATTTAGAGATCCCGCCACATAAGGTGGCAGTTGGAGGCGTCGCCACAGTCGCGTAATTCAGTGTTACCAGTAAACACGCCAAAACTAGCACTCACTGTGCCATACGGCTCGATACATTATAGGTTTCATTTGTAACGGTCTTTGGTTGCAGAGCTATAAACTCAAATAAAATAAATTAATATATCAAAGTCAAAATATGTTTATTAAACTATTTCAAACATGATTAATAATTAACGGGACTTATCCTTCTTATTATATATTACATATATTATGTGTTCCTTCACTCTGTCCGCAATAGACCGTTTAGTGTGTTCGACGTAGGATTTCCCACAGCTGCAATCAATTTTATACACACCCTTATATCTTATATCATGAGTATAAATCGCGAATCTCTTAAAACTATTATTTCAAACATGGCACTGAGCATTGTCTTTACATATTTTTTACCGAGGTTAGATCAGCGGAGACCCTAGCTTGGAGAAGAACTAACAAGAAACTCCGGAAATCAATTTATTATAATCACCCTTAACAAACATAAAAATTACAAAGAGTGGGCAAAAAACACAACGCTGGTAATACTAAATTTACCTTTCATACAAAATAACACGCAATGGCGGTAACGTCAAATTTAGTTCCAAGTTTGGCTACTGCCACCTTATGTGGCGGGATCTCTATCTTAGCTGTTGTAAAATCAATGTCATCAAGGATGATGATACGTAATATCAGATTATATCGTTAAATATTCGATAAAGTAGTAAAGCGAGTTTGTCAGAGGGTAACCATCCCAGGATCACGTGCTGACAGTGAAGAGAAACAATGTGAGAAGAAAACATCTTTATAGGTAATACAGAGTTTCAGCTATGATGATAGACTCACTACATGCCGTAGGGGTCAGACTACCTGCTTGAGGTTAAACACATTAGCAGAGACTATAACTGACTCTCACAAACATACATACATTCACGTCCTCTAATCCCTTTTGGGAGTGAACACAAACTCGGGTACATGGAAAAAATCTCTTCGGTCACTTATTAGCATGATGGAGTTGTGATGTCGTATAGAACATTGGAAACAGGTTGCGAGCCCATCGCCCAAATGATTCCATATATCCCAAAACTGAAACATCTTAATAGTTTCGAAGATTCGGATGTGTTACCTTCCTTCTTCTTCCACACGTAGTGCGGAATGTAGAACAAAATGGACTGGATGAAGAGTACGAAGGGGACCCACTGGTAATAGGTGTGGTGGAGCCTCTCGTCGGAAGCCAGTGCTGGTCCAACTCCTGGGTGCGGGAGAAACTCCTCTTGCAGGAGACTCTCGTTATAATGGCGGACCTGCAGAGGGGAATGGGCACTTAGACATATGCGTGACGACCCTTCCTCAAAAGTAAAGTCAATCATAAACCTATACAAAAAATACATATAAATTTATAAGTAACAAGGTGGTATTTCTTGTTCCTACAATGAATTATTAAGGTCTTTGACTACTCGAAACTCACTTTTTAGCAATTAATCAGTTTGTCAAGTCAGATAGTACACCGTCATGAACAGCTACTGTATATTTCTAATTATAGATAGAAAAATTTCCACGTCTATGTATTTATGTAATCTATCAGGGTTGTGATGATATTGATAAAGAATGGTTCCAGGGTACTAGCCCATTGCTCAACAGATTCTATTAAACCCTAGTCCATTAGTCGCCTTCTACTATACATCGAGATGAAAAGCAGCTATCAACAGCATATTACGTTCCAGGCTACCACAGCAATAGGTACATATTGGTACACAACACACACTCAGAAACGCTGTTGTGGAAATGTTTGTACGAATTCTCCAAACAACACTGCATATCACAATAATGTAAGACGATACATTTACTTAAATGTTGACATTAAAGAAACGGAAAAATGGCGGAACGATCAATTACAAAACAGTGAAAAGGAAACGATTTTGTCAACAACCAAATTGCTAACAAGCCTTAAGATTCCTCGATTTCGTATAACACAAATCAATTTGAAATTTTCCTTTAACAGTTTTTCTAATCCTCTTAGGTGCGAACTGAACAAAAAAACTTGCAGATACTACATCTCCTCGGTAATCTTTAGCGGAACTTAAGGAGTTGTTATTGCATAAAATATGTGTTGGTAATAGGTCACTTTATCAATATATATCAATCAGCCTGTGTCAGTGCACTGCTGGACGTACGCCTACCCAACTACACCACATCACACGTGGCTCTCAGCCAACCATTACAAGCAACCCTTTTCAGTTTAGTTCATCGGTCCACCTAGCAAGAGGTTACTAACCTATCGCTAAATAGACTCTAGTATATAAGTACTATGTAATTCCAAGCAGTTGTTCCAGCACC
This sequence comes from Leucoptera coffeella, assembly GCA_030578115.1. Classification (NCBI taxonomy): domain Eukaryota; kingdom Metazoa; phylum Arthropoda; class Insecta; order Lepidoptera; family Lyonetiidae; genus Leucoptera; species Leucoptera coffeella. The sequence goes on from JAMBLF010000462.1 coordinate 168,698, forward strand.
TACAATAGGTATGCAGCTGGTTATCATTCTATATACGTCCCAGCAAGCACTGGACAGAGTAAATAATGACCCATGAAGCCTATTTAAAAGGCTCTACGGTTGTAATGTAAATAAATATAACCGAACGTGCAAACGATCACGAATTGAACAAGTGTGACGTGTTGAAGGTATTTGGGTCATGCGACATGTGGATTTGGAGACATAACTGTAAACGGTAGCTGTAATGGAGTCTATGTTACATGTTAAGTCGTAAATATGTTATAGTACAATTACCATAACGTATTTAGTTAATAAAAAATAATTTTAGGAGATTAGAATGATCCCGCGCTCGAATACTACATATCATCAAAATAAAAATATTAAACATAATCCCTTGCTAGTCTGTAAAAAGAATAGTGGCTTCTGTTCCTCCCGGCACGTCGTAGGAGGTGACTAGGGGCCTAGGGGTAAATGAATCAATTGAGCCGTAGACTAGCAACCAGCGACCAATGTTCCATGTAACATCATAACCCCAATATTCATGCTAGAAAAGTGACCAAGGAGTAACTTTAAGGTTCTGTCCACTCCGAAAGGGATTAAATGACATGAAAACATATGACCTACCGCTAATGGTATCCATTGCATATATTAGGTCGGTTTTAATGGAACTGTACGTAGATATAGGTACTAGAAGATGTGTAAATACGCTTATCACACTACATATACAGTTGGATAGGGAAATACTATCACATCCAGAATCTATTATGTCTCGATCCCCAACAAAATATTATGTTCCGTTTGTGATAAGCGTATTTACGCATCTTATAGTACAATAACCACAGTCCCATTAAAACGTACCTAATATATGCAATGGGTACCATTAGTAGGTATGTGTTTAAGTTAACGACACGTCTACGTCTAGGCGCAACGTAATTGGAGGCTGCATAGCAACCCACGTGTTACTATAACAATGTTATTGCGATAACGGCTCAGTCATTACCTGCTTTGGTTCATAGATGTTTAGAATACTAGCTTCGACGTAAATAATGTGCTAACAGGATTTAGATTCTGTTTTGAATGGCAATGGAATATCTTGGAGTTTCTTGGCATTTATTCTTTGCAGGTTTTTCTTTACATAAGCCATTCGCTTAGTTGGATTTATTTTTAAGATTTAGTTAATACCTAACTAATTTTTTTATTATTATTTGTAAATACATAATAATAAATTGTTATATTGATTTATTTTTTTCATTTTTTACGGGTTAGTATCTCGTATCAATGCCATTACAACCCTTTGATTTTTGCTAATATGAGTGACATTAGTACGTGAAATAACTGAGTATGCATATATAAGGAGATTCATGGATGTCATTGAAGTAAAAATAGTTACCTCTGTGTAAGGAAACAAACGTGATAGGTACATATGACTAGGAAGATGTCATAGTATCGAAATTCTGTTCATATACATAAATAGATACATTCACTACTACTACACTCTACGTCCCTAACGGTATGAGCAGGGACAATCGATCGCTACCTGGAAGTCTGTACATATAAAAAGGCATTAAAAGAAGGAAAGTACTGAAAAAAACATGATGTGACACCATAATCTAACGCTCCATATACATCTAAATTTCCAAACTTACGATAGTAAAAGTGGCCATGAAGAAGCAGTACGTCTTGATGACATGTTCCGGCACCCCCTGGTCCGAAATGCACCGGATGTGTTCCCCGAAGTACTCCCGGGAACAGACCAGCAGCACACACGCCAGCAGGATCACCACCGTCAGCCGGTAGTGCAGTTTGAACACGAAGTTCTCGATCGAAGGTTTCGAGGGACGGAACCTGAGCTGAGGCCCTAAACTTCTCAATGAGGCTATAAACATGATTGCTTTTTGGTCACTGAGACTGTAGGTTAATCTGTGTTGGGTTTTATTTTTATTTTATGTCGTTGCAGGATATTCTTTGAAAACCACTTTTATTGAACTTTTCCTTAAATACTTGACCTGTTTGGTCTCATTTCTACTCGTTTAATTATAAAACTATTAAAATGTTGCCTTTTCTTGCATAGGCGTGTAATCAAACTTTCTTGTTTATCTTTCTTATCGTGCAGTATGAATCATTTGCATATTTTCGGCGCTCTGAGCTCATTCAAATCATGACACCTAAGCATAGTCAGGTTTAGTTCTATCTTTCCTTTACCTAGAAAGTTATGACACCTTATCTCTATTGTTATCTGAAATAAAAATAAATGATTCAGTTAAGCCGGATCTCAATACTATAGAATTATTCGTTATACATAAATATCTATGTACGCTTTACGGCAATTCTCTTTTCAGGGTAGTTAGAGGTTAGATTAATTATCATGTTAATTAAGAAGGTTTTTAGTCACTTAATCCCCAAGTTACACCAGATAGCCAACACCGAACGTGATAGGTAGTGATCAATAGTTCATATATGCTATTACTTTAATAACTCCAGATGATAGATGATGATGACAATGTCTTCCCACACCGTAAACGGCACCCCATCCAAACATGAACCACCCCTAGCGTTGCTTAACTTCGATGATCGAACGAGAACCAGTGTTTCAACGCAAGAATGTCAGTCGGTTACTGTTAGTCGTTATAATCAATATGATTGTGGGTATGCAAAATACTCTTGCTGCCTTTCATCGTTATATAGATCAACCATTCATCGATTCTTAATTAATTAATTATTCTACTAATCTAAGGTTAAGGAATAATACTATAGTACACTTAAACTCATAACATTATACTTCCAATCTTTATTTAAGGATTAAGGAACGCAGCACTCTTAAACTCATAGGCCACAAGTGTCAAACAAACACACGCAACACATGTGACAAGCATGCTCATCTCAAAAAAACACATATAACATCCACACAGATGATTGAGCGGCCAATCGAAACCAGAATTTTTGAGTCGCAAAAATTGGTTCAATGTTTAAATAAAAACAACTATGCATTCACCAACTTTCATCACGAAGGTCTATCGACACTCACAATCCACTTTTCACTAGTAATTAGAGGAACCTTACAGGTGAAGATCCATCTCCATATCACCGTTCAAACACACTGAGAAAATAAAAGAATCCAGAAGGGTTATTTTCTATCGATGTTTTCTCGCAACGTGCAAATAGAATTTCGGTAATCATTTTAACATGACAACAATACTTAACGTTGCCTCAAGACCATCAGTAACTTCCTACAACATTTATACATGAGAAAGTTGTTATATTTTCATACATTACCTTTTCTATTCCAGCGAAAAAAACCGTACAGACAGTCTATCCTTCTTTGCAATTCACCAACAAAACACACAAACACGTCTTTAGGACTTAAAACAGAAGACTGAATGAGTGATACGAAGGTGTATATCTTATCAGAAGATAAGTGCTTCTATGGACTCGAAACTGTGTCGCCGAGTTTCGTTCGTGGGTCAATAGCGATATTTTTAATTGGCTGGTGATGGATTTATTGCAGCAAAAGCAAAGCAAAAGAAAAGTAAAACACAGGGTTACACATTACCACCATATACTATGATTTTAATACTTTTGTATATCTACAACCTGATATAAAATATAGTTTTAAAAGGATGCAGGTCACGCCCACTTTCCATCGTATTTTGCTTATCTGTCATGTTTCCATATTTTAAATATAAATATGTCCTTTTTGGCATTCTCAGATAGTAGGAACTCTTACTTGTCCAATAGTATTGGTAATTTTGCATCAGAACTAACCACATGCTACCACACAGACGGTGATCAATCCAAGCACGGAGCACGTGCAATGTCGCTTAACATGGGAGATGTTATATGTATATCACAATTATGTTTAACTTGAATATACATATACCTGTTTACTTATATATTTTGTTCAATAACATAATGATTATCTTTGGGATTATCATTACCTTTACCCACCTGCTTATCTATAACTGCCAGGGGCAATATGAATTTAAATAGACTATTGCTAACCTGCTGCTAAGCAATGGCCCAATATTTTATTTACCTCTAGTTAGCTTCAAAATACCAACACTCTCAGGTCCTACCTTTGGTCGGGGTAGTCAGAGGTTCGTGAGTCTATTTCCGCAATTGCGGAGTTAGTGCTTCTATGGCCACATAGAACCCACCCGTTGATTAAATAGCCAAAATGTATAAATTGAGAATTTAAATTACTCGTATGTAACTTTCATTAAACGATAAAATTATATCTAAAGTAAGTCTAAATTATAGGAGCAATCATCATATATCAACAGTTTTTGTGTTGAATTACGTTGGTGTTAATTCGATATATTTACTGATTAATCATTCTTTTATCGTGACACAGCTATCGGCAATGCAATGATAGCGTCATTTACAACATTCTCGTAAAAAATATTTTTAAAGTATTACACAACCGGAAAAGAAAAATTTTAATCGTATATAGTATATGCATTTAATTGTGATATAGTTTGTTGATTTTAAGGTCTTTGTTGCCCAAGCAGATAAACAAAGTCATAATTGATTGACATCTCAAACTACTCTGGCAAAGCTATCTCGCTTGCATGCATGCTCTTCTGTTCTTCATATTGTGCCTTAAGAAGAATGTGTCCATTTTGATCCGAATACGTAAATATATGATAACTCATTAATTAAGTGTCTAAAATATTTTAACGAAGCACTTCGCCTACGTCCAGCAGTGGACTGTCATAGGCTGATTGATTGATTGAAGCACTTCGCTAACTACCCCTTTCATAATTAATGCCTTTACCCTTCTTTCCATCCATTCAATTCAAGAGCCCAAACCACCTTTTTACCTCTTTTATTTTGTATTAAATCTCTGAAAGTAAATCAGTTGTCCTGTTAGTGTGGTATGCCCTTCTTATCGCCATGTCGTTAGAAGCGACTAATGGACGAGACGTTTACTTAGGTATTTTGGGCGGTACACTGGTCACTATCATCAAAATGCAATATTTACAATTCCAAGAAGTTAAATGAAACGAAAGGTATTTTAACAATTAATGACGTGAGTCTGTATATACATGGCATTAAAATGAAACTATTTAAATTCAGTCCCGTGCTAATCTGGTACTTAAAAAGAATGCTAATAAGCTGCCGTTCTCTTGCGTTGTCGTGGAAGGCGATTTAGGGGACAGGAGTGAATGGATTCTATTGGGCAATGGGCTAACCAATGTTCCAAATGACATCACAACCCTGAAAAACTATATCATGCTAAAAAGAGACCAAAGAGATGTTTTCATGTCTTCCAGGTACCTTCCACCCTTAGAGGGATTAAAGGACGTGAATGTATAGATATGTATTTATTTTCATACTAAACTACTCTATTATAATATGTATTACAAATTGTCTAGTATAGGTGTATGATGTAAAATGGGAGTGACGCATTGGTAACCCGGTCCAAAATCTTCCTTAACGCCATAACAATCATAGAGAACAGTCTACTATAAGATCATGATATTTATGGTACCGATGCAACGTTGGTATATTGCCTCCGTGGTTCTGTACACCCCTATAGGAGTAGAAAGACGTGAATCAATATTTATACACAGCGTCTATTAGTAGTACTGCCCTGCTAATCAAGAACGCAGCAATCGACAATTTATCCAATTTCACTTTTTCACGAAATTGGCCTTTTTAAGACTTAAGTAACAGGGTAAAAATAAAAAAATAAAAATTTTGTTCTACAAATATGGTTTTTTTAAAATTTAATTTGCCGTAATTGCATGAAAATGTGTTTCCCGCGTTTTTCTCCGAACTGCTATTAAACAAGTACTGCGTTTTTAATTAGCAGGGCAGAGTAGTCTTCTAATGAACAAGAGGCATGGCTACATTACTACTAAAGACGTTTGGTAACAGATTAACAATTGAGTTATTTGGAAACGATTCTCACTTTTTTTGTACGTCACTGCTCATTTATTTCAAAAGAGCCTTCGTGCGAGGGGGACAGCGATTGCCCTTCACGTTAGAAAGAGCGGGATGGGAGAGAAACCCGTTAGAAAAGTGGTTTTGACTGGACTACCGCATTTACGCACCACTAGTGATGGGTTTCTGATGAGTCGATATTAGAAATAATTATAATCTTTACTTCAATCTCACACACATAATAATAAATATTTTGATAGTTCATTTCACATTTGTGAGGGGGCAGGTAATAATGGAGGAAACTTTTGGACGTATTCTTCAAATCAGCATATAGTTGGAACTAAGGTAGAATTTTAGGTAAAAAAATTGCTTTTAAGACCATTGCACTGAACAATATGAGTGACCTGACCGTAATATTACTCGCAGCATTAAACATTTCAGTAACCAATGTCTTTGGTAACTCGAAATAATCCTGGTGGTGTTTAATGTTGATTTAACACATTCCGGCTTAATTTGTTCTGATAACTTTTAGAATCGGCTGTGAACAAAGTATGTAATGTATATGAAGTGATAACTTTATATCAACATGATTTCTTTTACAATTATAGCAATTATTATTGATATGAGTGTGACAACAATCTCGTAAATAAATTTAAAATGGCGATATAAATTTCTGTTATCGTATAAGTCTAAGATATTTGGAGATTAGATTATCATTTACTAGTTACGCATTTTGCTTTTAACACATGACCAATAGGGAAAGAGGTGAAAAAGAAATCCAGGGTAATGATTAAAATGATGTATTATATCAAAATCATACGGAAGACTTTAATATCCATTTTTTACGGAATATGTGCTAGTCAAGAACTTGTGAAATATCGTTCGTCTTCTCAAATATATCGTAGGAGCGAGGTATCATAGATTATTAGGTATCATAGAGGTATTATATATATGTATGTAAAGTAATACCGAATGAACTGAGAAGTTGTTCCTTATTATTACTTATTGACCAATTTTATGTCCTATAGATAATTTTGACCTATAAGTGTTTATGTAAGTATATCGTAAGAACGTCGATACCTACCCCATCCCTAAAGCAGCTGCCTGCAGCGCGTCGCGTCACCCGAGCTGCTTACCTGCCCATGAGTCACGAGGAGTCGAGACATTTGGTGGGAAAGAAACCGATGCTCATTATGGAGCGTCCCAATCGCCATTTGTTTCTTCTTTCAACTATTTGGTTTCAAAATGGCCGATTGATCATCCCAACTTGAGTAACCATGGATATGAATGCGATAACATCTTATGACTGCTCTCTACTAGAGACGATAATAAATTAAATAAGCTGCCTTTCATCCCAGTATGTGGATAAAGGGTTCTATGTTGATAACATTACAACCTTGTTAGTTATCCTAACTTGAAACTTGGCTCTGTAAGTTCTTGACATTACCAGAAGAGATTTTCATGAACAACGATTATAACACCGATGAATACCGCACAAGTAGTATCATCCTAAGATTTCATTAACCATCATACTGGCTACAATGTATACTGTCCCATCTATTGTGTATAAATTCCTGCACACACTCTCCAATCATACCTTTGCATTCATGCATTAGGCCATTGTTAGTTTCTTGTAAAGTGAGCTTGTTTCCATCCATTCCAATGGACAACATAACAATTATTCCCGGAAAGCGTGTTTACTAAACAAGATGCGACCTGAGATCTTTTCTTATACTTGGCTGTGATTAAAATCTCGCATAGATACATAAGTGTCACACATAACTCTATAGTACATAATAGAAGCTTGAGTATTAGGTAACATCCATAAAAAAGACTTATGGAAAATTAAATCCACATTACATTTTAGCGAGGTGACAGGCAGTGAGTCCATCGTCCTGCTAAGATACTGGCTGATGCAGAAAACGTTATTCTTTCTTTCAATAAGGATTCGAGTATATTACGTATGTAGTTAAGATGCCCTCAACCCCTTGATTACAAACTAGTGTGAAGAAGGCAGTATGGTCATATGAATAAGATTCTTGACCATCCATGTGATACGCTCTTGATTTATATTAAGGAGAACATCGTGAAGAAACTCACTTATTCATATAATAATGAAGTGAGTTTAAAGTTTAACAGTCGTATTAGGTATTCTGCAAACTTCTAGGAATCAAAAACTTTAAAACGTTTACACCATATTCCAAGAATGCCGTTTCAAGAAATAAAGTAGAATTAAAATGTATTTGTCAACATAATAACACAAGTTAGTTAAACACATACATTAATAAACTAAGTATAAGTAATTTTATTCAAAGTACGTAATTACTTTATTACGTTTGTCATTAGCTAATCCTTGCAAATGAGGCCGACTTAAAGCTCTTAAATAGTATTCTAAATCACCACTGGGTATAATATGAGCGTTGCTATTAAATCTACGAGTATATATGTACTTGTATTACTCACACATTACAAAACTACTATGGAAAAAAGATTTCCAATAAAAGGAATAGAGAAAGAGAGAGAATACAAGATTGTTACTTTAGGACTTGAATAGTCTGAGGCTTATTTTGAAGTATTAAGAGTTTTATTACGTATTTCTAAACGATAGGCTAACCATTCTATTCAATGGACCTAAATTCTTAAATATTGTTCGCTAAAGCCTCAATATAACAAAAAATTATTTGAGAATGATAGATAAAAATGTACGTAACTAAATGATATAATATCATTTCCTTCACAAAACCACGATTCGCGATGCTTTCGTATCAAAACAAACTCGTTAAGGAGGTGCATAAAATTTCGAGCAAAAAACGCGTCGAAACCAATCAAATTCACATTATCGAGATCCACCGAAAGTCGGAACAGGTTTTGCGCGGACGAGCTAAACCTGAATTGTTCGCTTGGATCCTAACTTCGGATATACGCATGCACAGGGATGTCCTACGTAAACCCTATGGTTTACGTAGTATATACTGGGCATTTCTGACAAGTTGAAATAATGGCTTAAGGCTTAATGGCTTAATAAAGTTAATATATATATATAATAGCTACATTCATTTTTCATACACATTTCGAACAGATGATAATAGCTGCATATCCCGTTAGGGACGTAGAGGCGTGAATATGTGTATGTTAATCCCGTATGTTTATAATTAACAGTCATTACTTACTAGCTTTCAATCTTACAAATCGCAATAATTAGCGACTGCACATAGCGGCTCGGAAATCCCCCTGTGACTTTGGATGCTATGTGTTGAAAAGTGGGTTCAATGTAGCCATAAATCAAATACTCCGCTGCACTGGACATCGTAGGCCCCCTAATACCCTTGGGGAGGCCTACGTCCAGCAGTGGACTGCTTTAGACTGTTTGATTGAGGGGTATTGTCAAGATTGTTTTCATGTATGACATGTTCGCTACTATAATAATAATTATGAAGTGCTAATTAGCACCTAGTTTCATTTAATCGTACTAGCTGAACCCACGTATTGCCTGCTAAGTCCTATTACTGGGTTCAAAATATGGCATAGTTAAGTTACACTTTTGACTGGCTAAGGAATTTTGAAGATACTTCAATATTTTTTGTTTACACGCTTTCGTAATATTACAATATAATCATCCTATTATAAAAAAACTGAACTCAAGGAAACTACTATAAAAGGTCTAGAACTGAAGAGGGTATTCCAACAATTCTTTTGTTATCTTTAAAGGTAGAGTAATAAAATGCAATTGGTACGGAGAAATGTTACAAAAGCTTTGTTCTTTGCAAATCAACTTCCAAAGTAACTATTTACACTTTTAGCCATATACAAATCAATCTACATGCTCTATTCAGTAAATGCGTGAAGGCTACAAATCGCGTAAAGATTCATAAAGCAAGTTTAGCAGAATTCCTTACAAAAAACAAATTTTTATGTTTAGAGTATATTTGGCGTTTCTTCTAATATTATTAATGTTACTGGTAGGTAGAAAGTTTTTATTTCACAAGTTCTAAGAAAAAAGGTTTATGATGTTTCCGATGTACAAGAATGCCTTTATATCCGCTCTGACGCATAGAATGAATTATACTTTGGACAATGAATGGCCCGTTAACGTGCAAGAACGTGATTTTCAAATGATATTGCCAAATATTTCTATATAGTTTTGTTGTCACAATTCCAAGGTATATTCACGGAGGACGTATGACGACCAACCAATCCTGACTGAAAAAAAATTAAATCTGATTTGGAATCACAACATGTAACTCTAATATTCATGTCAGTAATGTCTGATCTGCAATTTGAATACCTCCCAGAGCTGTTAACTCAATTTCTAGATGTCTTTTAAACCATACATTCATACACATCACACCATTTTCCCTACAAAGGGGTAGGCAAAGATCACGGATGCCCATTTGCTTCGAAAAACCACTGACGCTTTCTTTTTAACCTTTTACTTATCATATTATAATACTACTTATCATACAAGTTGTGATTATTGCGTACTAAATTCATATTGTTTCTTTGACCGATGGAGATTCAATTCGGAGCTTTCAGTGATCGATCAAGGAATCCAACCAAACAATTAATACATCTCCCTGCAGAGAGCTAGAGAAAGATTACAGCTCCGAAGTTAGACATAAAAAAGGCTCGCTATTTCTCTCAGTCCTATCAAACTACATTTGCTTCATTGACATTCATACACCACCTCTTACACTCGGCGGTTCTTCCCCGTCAACCTTTTTGAATATTAAACCAATTATTGAACTAGAAAAGTAATTCTAGAGTTCATTCCCTATCACCTAGTCACGCCGCTGCAACGTGGCACGCTGCCTTGATCCACTGTGTGCGATAGACTCGCCCTAATCTAGTTATCTGGCTATCACCGAAAGTTGTCGATCAGAAGTCCACCTCCTGATAAATCCAACGCAATCGCGAAGCCGCATTGATAAGAAAGGTGTCGCAACATCACAAGATACCGCTCTGATGGGCTGGTAACCAATTAATGACGTTTCCACTGAAGTGGGAGGATGCTGAGGGTCCAGTGGCTACAAGATATGTTGGTTTGAGTGTGATACATACATATATTCACGCCTCTACGTCCCTAAGGGAATGAGCGAGGAATATTGATCGCCACCGGGAACGATCCTGACAAATCTCCCTTGCTTCAATCATACCTATTAACTGTCTCATACGCTCTTCTATTTTTCAGCAGGAATTTCTACGGCTACTAGATGCCTATGTAACTTTGAGGCTGAGGCTACATTAGACCGCGACGCGACCTGCGACACATGAGCGATTAAAACAAGTAAATGAATGCTCACGTATATGGCTACACCGTACATCAAATATTACTACCGATCTTTGATTTCTTTATGCGATAGGAACAACAGTACTGAAATAACGGCATCGGCTACATCAACATATAAGCGAAATTGAATTGAATATAAGCGGAATTTCGCTTGTAATGTAGCCATACCATGTTTTTCTCGTTTCGCTCTTCCAGTCGCATCGCAAATCGCTCCCTACTGTAGCCTCAGCCTGACAGTAGCCGGTTAAACTTAAATTAGACTAATTTCTTCTACTTTTAGCTAAGTTAACTTAAGTTAACATACCTAAGTACTAACATACATTCAAAATGGCTAGCTCAGCTACAAGTTCTCTTTTTCAATAGTCGATAGTTGCATGCACTTTAGCCTTTGTACTCTGTCAGGGGCAATCAAATAAGCCTTCGAACTAAATCGACTCGACCTAGCCTATATCACAAAGTTCCTGCTAATGAACGTTGCCTAAACAAATTTCAACGAAGCTACTCGTATTCAAAGTCAAAAGAATCAAAAGTAATCGAACCCGGGTCCTCCAATGAACGAATGACCAAGCAGTCGCCTGTCTATTTATCTTTCTCTCTCGGTCGCTTAGTAACAGCTTAAGCTTCGTGGAGGGGATAAAGTAACACAGAACCTGCATAACTTGTGCTTAGACTTGGCCGCGAAATGCCTCCAAATAGTGCAATCCGAAAGCTACTTTGACCAAAAGCTCTTTAAGTTGAAAATCGACTGGTACCAAGCAGTGTATGCAACAAATAAAGACATTCAAAAAGCAAATACATGCTTTGGATATCAAGATGTGTGAGATAGAATGAGTTTCACTAATATGATTTTTACTCTGTGGGCTGATGGCTGTGTGATGCTGTCAAAAAGAAACGCATCGAAATACTGCATTAATCTAAGTATCATTTAGATAATCTATTACTCACACATTACTAGAAAAGTTAAAGAAAAAGCTATTTCCATTACATTTACTACGCAAACTTATAACAAGATATTGAATGTCGTGTTGTATGAAATCCTTTTAATATTTTCTATTTAGGCTTATTTATTATTTTAACCCATATAGATAATCACACATTCGTTAGAAACAACACTAAATGTGTGTTCCAGTAAATGTCTAATGCACTGAAGTTGTCACCTTCATAGTAAGAACCCGTTTTCGTTCACTACAACTTTCGTACAACTAAGCATATTATGAATGTGACGACGCATATAGTAAGGTAACATTAAGTCAGTATGATAGATTTCCCATAAAGCCTTAATTAAAAACATTATTACGTAGCGTATAAATCAGAAAAGCATGCTTGAAAAGGTGATAACAGTGAAAATGCAAAAGATTTGTATGGTTCGTTCCAGGTGGCGATCTATAGTTTCTACTATTGAATTACCTATTCCATCGGGATTACCATACGGTTCGTCGAACAGGTAATAGTCAGTGCCTGTAAATGGCAACATGGCTTACCACCTGCCACGTTGAATACTATCTGGTGAACACGTGGGTTCAAGATGGCCATAGAATTATTACATTCGCAATTGCGAAGATGGTAGCCTGAACCTCTGACTACCCTGCAAGGTCGCGAACACGTTTATCTTTATTTGTCTGGCCTGTTGGGAACTACATGTTTGAATATTATAATGAATATGTTTCCTTTACTAAGAAAGCCTTCATTATATTAACCTTCTCATCTTCGTATTTATTCATGATAATAGTCATCCCCTACAAGCATAGGCGTAGGGTTCATCGGTGCATCAATCAGATCATAAAGTGTAGGGTTTGAAGAAAGAACATATCCAACGGTTACCATAGCAACCAAAATCATGCGACAATGTCCTAACATTGAGATGTCTTCTAGAACGGAACCTATAGAAGCATGATTGTTTTCCCTATACGTATGTTTGCAGGTGTTTGACCGTTTTGGTATTCGACTAAGCTTTGTGGATCTTGAATAATTAGTCCCAAAAGTGGCCGAGGTACGTGACTGGACTCAGCGGAGCTTCTTTGGAAGGTTGTCGCATTAACTCTTACCGTAACAGTGTAGAAAGTCACCCACTCAAACATGCTTTTGTGCGTACCAAAAAACTAACAAAAGAATTCTCAATCTGTGCAGGTATATGGGCCGTTCTGTATTGGCTCCGTAGTTCTGTTATATAAGCATTGTTTAGAATATTCTTGGAATACGGTTATTTTACTGATAATATTTTGTAGAATGTTTCTGGCAACTTCAAAAGTGTGTATCTACAGTACATTCGTCGAAACATGTCGAAGGCGATTGAGAGACTAGTACAGCGTCCATAAGTCCCTCGTATTTACGTCGTGGCCCTAAAATTTATAGATCATTCTATGTCATGTACTGACTACCATGTCACTAATAAACCATTCTTACGTCCAATTCCCCAACCAAAAACCTAAAGTAACGAAAGCTTATTCCGAAATTTCTGTAAAGCATTCGAGAAGAATGAACCTAAGAGAGTATATATAAACACAATTTTTTCGGAAGATTATGTTAATAATGCCAATTTTGTTTGTCAATACAAGGACAGTAAAATATATTTCTTTTTAAGAGACATGCCCAACTGCGTTATCTTACTGTTTAAATTGTAGATGTACGTAGCGTTTATGGCAGCCATTGAGGGATTATAATCGTAATACTTTGGTACACTAGACCTCGATAAATCAAAAAAGTAGGTTAGCATCGTGTGACGACCTCATTTCATTGAACATATCTGTATCTGATTTTATCATTTAAATAGAAAACTCACAATTCGAGACATGTACTCTCATTGTACCAAATGTTGCCCGGATGCAATTTACAAGGATCCCCTAGTATTTGTACCATGGATACTAAGTAACAATGAGATAGAATAGATGACATTACTTCTAAATCAAGGTAATTTATAAATAAATAAAAGTATGAACTAATCTTAAGTAGAAAATCTAAACTACTATGTGCTTATTAAGGGGGCTGTGCTTCAGGGAAGTTCGAAAATTGGTAAAAACTTGTTATCGAATTAAGAGACCCATCTAATTAGAAAATTCTAATAATAATCGAAAACACTTTAAGCCTGTCACATGAAAAAAATGCAGAGCAGACAAGTCAAATAGAAAACAATACTAGATTAGTTTGTTTAATAATGTTTTCAAAGCTTTACTAAACTACGATGACTACGATTTTAATTAAACACTATTAGTTGATAGTCTACTGTGTTTATTAAAAAAATATTAGATTCGTTATCATAATTATGTGATTATATCGTATTTACCAATAAATGGGTTTCTTATCTATGTTCCTACATTTTGTAATCACCCATTTTGATTTAATAATAATGGATACAAACATATACATTAACGTCCTTTCATCCCTTTCAGAGTGGACAGGACCTCGGAAATATAATATCTCCTAAACCTATTTTAACATGTTTATTGGGATTGCGATTTCGTAATAGCACATGGGTGACAGATTGCTACTCCATCGCCCAATTGATTCCTTTTACCCATAATCTCTTAGTTGCCACCTACGACATGTCGGGAAGAACCGCATTAGCATTCTTTTTACTTCCCCGACTAACTCGGAACGAGACCAATAGATGTCGTACTTATATAGCGGTATGTTACTGATGGATATGCAGTTTAGGCAGACCTTATAAATGTTTGTTTTACTTAATGCACATATAAATATAACACCAGAGTTCCTCATATCTGATTGCATATACCTGCCGATTTCTTGTCAAACAAAAACAAAAAAATAATCTAAGTAGGCCATTTCGCAGCCAAAAGAGATGAAGACAAAAACACAGTTTTATTTACATACATACACATCATGCCCGATTCCCTGTAGAGGGAATAGCCAGAGATCACGTTTCCACATCCGTCCCGATCCTGACAAACCTCTTTCGCTTAATTGACACTCATACACAACTCTGTCACAATTTGTCTTATTATATTATATTCCATTTGATTGATTATCATTTATCCGTGTAACATTCATTACCTTTATTTAAAATTAATATTTTGACCGTTATATGTATGTATTTATATAACAACAACACCCCAATAATGATATAATGTTTGGACTAGGTGATATAACAAATTTAAGAGAACCTACAGATCTATACAGAGGGTAAATATCAAATTTTGCTATTTCTATCCACCCTAAATTTGCAGAACGAATAACATAAACATAATATGATGGATATGCACGTTCTCGTATATGCAGATTGTGATATTGTACTGCATAGAGAAGCGAGGAAATGGGCCACGTAATTGTCAATTGTGATCTATTAACCGCTTTAAATTCGAGACATGCCATTACGGTCATACTGAGTACTTACATAAGGAGATAAATTGCTCTTTAATACAGATTGCTACTAGCCTTGCGTCGCGTCGCCTTTTATATGAATTTGGTTTTTATAAAGACAAACGCGTTCACAATCATTAACCCTCGCGGGGTAGTCAGTTCAGGTTTCTATCTCCGCAATCGCGAAAATAGTGATTCTATGGCCACCTCGAACTCACGTGTTGACCAGATAGTCAGTACTCAAAATGATAGGTGGTTAGCCCTGTCGCCATTTACAAGCACTAGATATTACTTTTTCGGGGAACAAGTAGGTTTCCTCACGTTGTTTTCCCTCACCACCGTAGTATTCCATGCATTTCGCAACTGTATTGTTGTTACGAAAAGGTACATAGAAATTCATTAAACTTCATTTCCATTGGTACATACTTAGGCGGGATTTGAACCCCAATACAAAGTCTAGTCACAAACAACTGAGCTACGCCGAATTGATTGTTTATATTCATCTTATGTTTGTAAACAATGAACGATATACAAACATAGATTTGGCAGAATAGACACTTTATAATAGGCATTTTAGCAAATTATGCTATTCACAATTAATAATTGACGAAAACAACAATATTACGAACAAAACATTGCTGATTGAGATTTAACATAGACTACTACTAAACTAGCTACCACTTTAATAATAATAATATTTGGACATTATAACACCAATTGAACTAGCCCCTTGGTAAGTTCATTTAATACTTGTGTTAAGGGTACTAGGGTAATATACGTTATATGTAAGAAATATATACTTTAGGATGTATTATAAAATACTGCTCGCTGACTAGTCACTAAGGAACCAGCAATAAGAAGTACATTAAGTACGTGTAGTTACTTCACAAGTGCATAGAGTAACGCGTTGCTCATAGTAAGTCGGTGGAAGCATAGCGCAGTGGCAAGGCCGAAGCAATTGGCCCATCCCGTGGGCTCAGCCAATTAGGAACGCCTCTCCAATCATGACTACTGGCCACGCTAAGATAATAATATTTAGGACACTATTACTCGAATTAAACTAGCTCCTTCGTAAGTTTATTTAAGGCTTGTAGTAACTCAATTTACCGTACAAGTATTTCAAAGTGAACGTTGATTTAAGAAATGTATACTTGTAACATATTGATAAATACATATTTAGTATATACATATAAATCAACGAGCAGACTGGAAAGGAGAAAAAAAGCTGCAACTCTAAACTCTGTCTCCACGATTAGCGTTCAAGTGGTTAACGAATCACCGATCGCGCCACGGCGGTTGTCAAAAGAATCACGGGATTGGTCTCCATTTTTGTTACTGTGAACATCCTGTGAACAAATATTGTGATTTTCATCATATGTTAGATTCCCTGCTAGTGCATTTGCGTCATGACCTACAATATTTAAGCTATAATGACATAACATATAGGCTAAAGATGACCATGGTGATATTTCTCTTCATGATATTTGTCCATCCTGAGTGACATTTCCTGAAGAACCAGAGGGTGAAATAAGTGCGTAAAGGTGTAGTGAGACCTGGTGGGGAATAGTTAATGGTTGTACAAACTCTGTGTTGAATGCTATACTAATATGAAAACAGAACCCGTAATTAATGATTAAAATAGTTTGAACTACACAGATTTATTCAGAAAAAATATTTAATGTCGAAAAGATTTCAAATTATCTATAACTAAGGCAGACATAAAACTTGTAGATATTTTAGTACATACCAAAAAAAGAATTTTTGAATCTATTTCAGGCTAGCATAAGCACAGTTTAAATAGTTAAAGAGCTACGGAAGTACCAGAACTTAATTGCGCCTCAAATGTTTTATGTTGATAATAAATTTTAATTTAGCTCAGCGGTGCAGTTGGTCGGATAAACTACGTTGAATCTGTTCAGGATAGTGTCAATCATTATAAATACACATAACTGTATGAACTTATATGCTTACACATTCATTTTTTCCCATCCCTTTCGAAGTGTATATAATCTTAAAGACATTACATTTTCTCAGTCATCTTAAGAACTAGTATAGCAAATTATTTATGATACTAGAATATTTTATTTGATTAACAACATAAGCTTCATAACTCATGTATGCTCACTACCTTTTTATTGTGGCGGTGTAGTCAGTCTTGAGTGCCCATCTCCTAAATTTCAAAGGCATTTTAGGTATGAGTTACTCAAAGCCCGCGTTTCGCATCTTGCGCCTCATCATACACAAGTGGGGATTACAGGTACCTTAAAGTCACGTAAGGTGTGTATTTATCCAGTAGCAGAAAAGCAATTGCCATATCTTCTGTTACCAAATTAGTTTATGCAAAAAACAGTGAGGTAAAGGAAATATCGTGAGGAAACCTACTTTTTTCTCAAAATAGGCAAAAGTTAGTATATATAGCGACATGGTTTACCATCACTCACGTTGGTTGATTAAAAGGTAAAAAGCAGGTTTCGAATAACCAAAAACTATAATAAGAACAACAATCTCTGACTACCTCGAAAGGGTTGAACGGACGTGACAGCAAATGCATATTTATATAAGTCACGTCAGGTATGTTTTATACAGTCATAAACTGGGAACAACGTCATGTCAGGGAGAAGTGGCGTCATTTGGGGGAGGCCTATGTCCAACAGTGGATTCAGACAGGCTGATGATGATGATGATGAAGCTGGCAAAGTTCCTGACTGATACATTCATATATTCAAGCCTCTACGTCCCCAACGGAATAGACTCTCCACGATTGTGCAAAATCTCTCTTGCTTCACTCACACTCATTAAGCTTCTCATGCATGCTCTTCTGTTCCTCACGCTGCGTACAACCGCGTTGAAAATAATGTTTCCAATCTGACCTGTATATGTTCTATCGTAATAAAATCTTATTTTCATTTTGATTTTATGAACGTACATCATTCAGACACATTTCGCCTATTTCCCTACAAAAAGTCGGGCAAAAATCATAGGTCCTAATTTTTCCCAACACTGTATCTTTATTAACATTCTTGCACCTCAGCATACACAATCAGGGATTACAGGTACTTCTTAGTCACGTAAGGTATGTTTTTATACAGACGCCGTCAAGCTAAGTTACTATAGTGTTACCAGATTGGTTTAAGTAAACATTGAACATCTGCGCTTTGTTATGATTAGTAATCAGTCAGTAGAGGCTGAGTTAACAGGTTTCGATTGTGCTATCACATGCCTCGACCCATATAGAGTGCGTATGCAAACGCAGATCATGCAATCTTTCTTAGAAAACTCTAACGAGACATATATTTATATGACATCTGTGTATTTATATATCCCGTGATAGTTTGGGACATAAAAAAATACGAAATAGCTTCCGTTCTTCCCGGCATGTCATAGGAGAGACTTAGGGACTAGGGGTAAGTGGCATCAATTGGCGATGGGCTAGCAACCTGTCACCAATGATCCATATGAGTAACTCATATGACAACACTAATATTTGTAGGTACTAAAAGTGACCTAGAAAATATTATCGTGTCTCCGAAGTTCTATTCATCTACATCATCAAAAAAGAGAAAAACCGGTGAGTCCGTTTGAACAAGTCGTTGGGTATCAGGACGCTATCTACCCTTTAGAGAATGCAACCGTGAATGCTCTCGTGGTGACCCTGGGGCAGGTCAGTGGCCCCAGTCGCGCATTCCTTGCACATCCTCCGACTAAAGCCAAGTTAAGTGCCAAACTTCTCATCTTACAACTATGTTCACCCCAGTCTCTTAGTCACCTCCTACCACCGCCGTGAAGATCGGCAGCTACTTAGCTAATTTAACAAGACTATCGCGGGGATATTAACTACTGGAAATAAACATTTCTAGTATGGTCATTAAGTTTGTTCATAATTTCATGACATACACAGTAAAAAAGGAATCGGGTATATCGGGTTCAATGCTTAAAGGACACAGTGCTAATCTGGGACGTAAAGATAATTCCAACTAGCTACCGTTCTTCCTGGCATGTCGTAAGAGGCGACTAAGGGACTAGGGCTGTCACCAATGTTTCAAATGACATCACAACCCCACTATATTTATGCTACAAAGTGATCTAGGAGATATTATATATACGAGCTTCTGTCCACCCCGAAAGGGTTCAAAGGACGTGAATGTATATATATTTACAGGAGGCAGAATAACATCCTTAATATGTTCGATCAAATTACTACTCAACTTTGAGCAATTTTTAAGCATATAAAACTCAGGCGCTAGACTATTAACGAATGGTGCTTTTTTAAGCAAATAGGTGCTAATGAACCTTCAATGAGGATATGGGTCAGTCTCGACGTGCTACTGGCCTATGAGTCCATCAGGGTGAACAGCCTCAGCCAGTTATCTAACGTAGTTTCTTCCAAAGGTTATCCACACTCTCCTCTCTTGTAGTCGGGCCCTCATGTCAGGATCGTGGTCAGAATCAGGAGCCCAAGTCCACTAATGCTTTTTGCATAATATCAGATCAGTAATAGTGTGTAGTTGGTGGTGGATTAGCAAAAGTGATAAATTTTGCCATTAATGAAGCGAAATGAGTTAAGGAACGTTAATGTATGCATGTATTTGTTTTGCTGTTTAAGGAAATGCCACGTGAGTATCAAGGTCTTGCGAACACCATTAATGAGTCATGTATTTCCGTTTGGAACAAACCAATTTTTTAATAAAGGACCCCCGCGAGTTTGAGACGCAAATAGAATGCAGCAATAAGTCTTTCTGTCCGATGACTGCGAATCAACGATGCAAAAATGTATAATTACTTTGTTACTGATTGTTAACAATATTTAATGACTTAATTTGTTCGGTATCTAATAAAACTAATGAGATGTACATAATGAACATAAATTCTTACATAAGAATATATTTCAAGATTGATATCTAAAATTGTGTGTGCTTTTACTATTTACGATGAAACATTTACTTTATTTTTGTGAAATTAATTAGGTTTTTACATTAACCGATGTTATTTTAAGTGCTAGCTGGCGCTAGCTGATCAGGTGTTTTATGCTAACTCTATAGAACTAGACTGAATAATTTCTAATCGCTCTTCTATTAAAACTTTACAGATATAGTATATTCTCACGTCCCTGTATCAAGAGGAGGGCAGACTCTACGTCTTATTTGACACTTTTGGTATTAAATTACAACCCATTTTAAGAAAGAGAAGTCAACTTTCAAGAAAAATATAGATAGTTGGATAAATCTATAGTGTACCCATTCACTCAGCGTCAATATTGTGATAACAAACGATAGAATTGGTGAACAAAGGTGTCATTTGGTTTCTCTTGTTCGCTTTTGTGGAGATAAGTCGTAGACAGCAGGAATGTGTCAGGGGATGGGCAGGTACGGCGCAGGGCCTTTGTTCGGGCGAGCGCGCTGCGCAAACCGGTCCCTCGCACCAGCTAGGGCCACTCGCCGCCACTGCGCCATCACGCAGCTCTCTCATACAACACGCTTAGGACAATGGCAAATTAGAGGCCGCCTGTGACATCGGGCTATTTGGAGAATCCGCCTCCCCGAGGACAAAGAGCTCCCAACTGCGCCGCTAGGGCACAGGCGCTGAGCAGCAATGAAACAAAAGCATCTTATAAAATAGTATATTCAGAAAATAAGGCCCAGGAGGGGCAAACATCGGCAGGTGTAAAATACAGTCCTAAAATCGTAAAATATTTTACAAACACTAAAATCGCGTGAATATTGTCATGAGCTCATGCGCTTTCGTCATTGTCAACGTTTAATTATTGCTCTATACAACGCTATAAATTCGAATCGAAATTTACATTATCCTATCATTAATAGCTACCTAAGACTAAACAAAACCGTTTCATTCTTTCACACGCAGTCACCAAATGCACTAATTTTGATTAATCCATAATAATTACATATCACAATGAGTCGTCCCACGGATACATGGTCACACGAGACGAAGGCACGGCGGGGCTCAGGCGGCGCAGCGGACGCCGGCTACACGGCGTCCTTGCCCACGAACTTCTCCGACAGCTCGGTGATCAGCTCCTTGTAGATGAGCGGGTCGATGTTCTTGCCCAGCTGGTAGAGCACGAACCAGTCGCCGATCTGCAACTCCTTCGCGATGATCTCCACGTCCTCCTGCCGCGCCAGACGGCTGCGGGCGCGCAGCAGGTACAGGCGCACGCGCTGCCCCGCCACCACCGCCACACGGTAGATCAGCGAGATGCCGCTCAGGATGGACAGGATGATGAACCAGAACCACAGGAACACGTAGATCTTCTCGTTGACGATGTTGAGCGGCAGCACGCACAGGCCGTCGAACTTCTGCACCGAACCGGAAGGACCGTATTTGTGGAACGTACACTTGGTCACTTTGGGGAACACTCGAGCCATCGGGTCTTCGCGCTCTTCGGGCTCCATCTCGGTGAAGCGCACCACGTCGCTGCCGTACGTGGAGAACTCGCCGTCCAGGAAGAAGTCCATGAAATAGATCTGACCCACGACATTCACAAAGTTCAGCACCTCACAGATGAAGAAGCGGAACGCATAGAAGTTCTGCGTGTGCAGATTCGAGTAGAAGTAGTCGACGAGTAGCTTCTTGCGGCTGTCCTTTTGCTGTTCGTTGTCGACGATGGGGCAGTTGAGGTCGAGCACCAGCATCTTGATGCGGCCGCCCTCCCACGTCTTCCAGAGGTAGCGCGGCACGTAGAACAGGATGGCCTGGAAGAAGAGCACGAAGCACACCCACTGGTAGTACTTGTGGTACTTGACCTCGTCCTGGCCGTCGACGTGCGACGCGACGCCCGGCTGCACCATGTCCTTGCCCACTTTGCCCACCAGCCGGTTGGGGATCGTGAACGTCGAGTAGATCCAGCAGTAGGTGTCCATCACCGCCAGCGGGATCTCGTCCACGATGCAGTCTATCGGGTCGCCGATGTACTGCCGCGACGTCACCAGCAGCGAGAACGCGATCAGGATGATCACCGTCGCCTTGTAATGTAAACGGAACACATTGTTATCCGTGCACACCGAGTCGAGCTTCAGCAGCCCCTTCACGGAGCCGAACACGTCAAACATGGCGGTGGGTGCCGCGCGCGGTTGCACTCGCGTCTAGTCGAATCAGGCGTGCGGCTCGCCTCCGCGCTGACAACAGAATGCCGTCGCTTGTGCGGTGAAGGAGCGCGGCGGGCGTCTGCACCCCTCCCGCCCCGCGCAGCTCGGGCTCCACGTCGCAAGCCTCGGCACTTTTCGAGACCACACTACCGACCGAGTTGACCCCATTTCGCCCGCCTCCATCGTGCTTTGGAAATGCATTCCCGATATCGCTCGCTTCGTCCCTCATTCTCCCATACAAAAGAAGCTACAAGATCTTTTCGAAGGAGCTGGACTGTCGATGGGCTTTGACCAAAACACCTTTCGCTGTACATACGCTGCCGCTGATTACCAACAATCACTTCAAGGAAATATGAATGAAAACATCGCAGTTTATGAATGGTTATTAGTAAAATATGACAACTGAAATCCTTTCACCGGTAGGTTGTATCACATGCACGCTCAGGATGTGTGTGGAGGATGTGCATAGATAATTACATAGGCAGGTGCATATCAGAAGTTAAGAGAATCACAGTGAATACTAAAACGAATGACTATTAAAAACATCTATGTATAAACAAAATTACTAATCAATATATATATATATATATATATACATAAGACTAAAAGACAAACAAGTTCACGACCATTAACCCTTACAGAGTAGTAAAAGGTTCAGGTGTTCAGCACCACAATTGCAAAGGTAGTAATTCTATGGCCATCTCGAGAACCCACGTGTTGAGACGCGAGTCGGTACTTAATGTGCTGGTGGTAAGCCATGTCGCACTAAAAAGCACTAGTTAACTATTACCTGTTAGAGGAACAGGTAGGTTTCTTTACGATGTTTTAATTACAAAAGTACTTTTTCGTACATAGAAATTCATTAAACTTAATTTGGTACAAGCTCACGAGGGATTTGTTTGTACCCTGTACCCACCGGTACAGAGTCAAGTCCCGACCAATAAATCTACGCTGAATTACTAACCAATATATACCATACAATTATGTAATTGTAACTATATGATAGTAACATACACGTCAATTTTGTTCTAGGACTAGTGTGGAGTACTAGTTTGGTAATCAGCTCGCTTCATCTCAACATGTAGTTAAAACTTTAAATTATACTGCAGATACATTTCCTCCTTAACGAAAATTGGTATATTAATTTACTGTCATCATTTTTCCACAAGTTTTATGTTTTAGAATTTTATAATTTAGTACATGTATCCATCTTCTATTCCTATCGGGTTTGGCAGAACTACGGGACTCCTTGCTCATAATATAACTATTGGGGTTTCATTCTATTGGGGAATTCATCATTGTAACAGGTTGCGTATAATTATACTATCTACCCAACAGATTTAATTAATATTCCCCTTGATCACCTTCTACGAAATGACAGGATTGGTATCGGAGAAGGAGGCATAATGTCTATATTGTCACTTTTATTATTAGTTTCAGAGTTGCGATCGCGATGGCTTGAATACTCATTAACATACTAATTTTATTCTATTTTATTTAGGCCTTACATCGAAGGATTAAGTGAGCATAAAACTTATGTTACTTTATGGAAAACCATGTCCTTGCTTAAAACTAAGTTTCATAACTAATATAACTTAATAAAAAGATAAAAAAAACATTCATAATCTCTTTTTAAAACGTAATATTAGGGTGGAAGGGCATTTACATAGGGGCCGGCCCAATGGGACATATTATGACAGTCAGATAAATAAAAAAAATATGTATAAAAAAGGAAAGATAGAGATCCCGCCACATAAATTGGCAGTAGCCAAACTTGGAACTAAATTTGACGTTTCCGCCATTGCGTGTTATTTTGTATGAAAGGTAAATTTAGTATTACCAGCGTTGTGTTTTTTGCCCACTCTTTGTAATTTTTATGTTTGTTAAGGGTGATTATAATAAATTGATTTCCGGAGTTTCTTGTTAGTTCTTCTCCAAGCTAGGGTCTCCGCTGATCTAACCTCGGTAAAAAATATGTAAAGACAATGCTCAGTGCCATGTTTGAAATAGTTTTTTTAATTTATACTTAGATCATAAGATAACTTTCAAAGAGAGCTTGTGATATTTATAATTTTGAATATATTATGGCAGATGGAGGCGTCGCCGTAGTTGCATAATTCACTGTTGCCAGTAAACACGCCAAAACTAGCAATCACTGTGCCATACGGCTCGATACATTATAGGTTTCATTTGTAACGGTCTTTGGTTGCAGAGCTACAAACTCAAATAAAACAAATTAATATATCAAAGTCAAAAGTCAAAATATTTTTATTCAAAATAGGCCCTATCACAAGCTCTAAAAAATAATCTTTATTGTTGTTATACTTAGATCATAAGATAACATTCAAAGAGAGCTTGTGATAGGGCCTATTTTAAATAAACATATTTTGACTTTGATATATTAATTTGTTTTATTTGAGTTTATAGCTCTGCAACCAAAGACCGTTACAAATGAAACCTATAATGTATCGAGCCGTATGGCACAGTGAGTGCTAGTTTTGGCGTGTTTACTGGTAACACTGAATTACGCGACTGTGGCGACGCCCCCAACTGCCAATTTATATGCCGGGATCTCTACAGATCGCGTCACATAAGGTGGCAGATGGAGGCGTCGCCACAGTTGCGTAATTCAGTGTTGCCAGTAAACACACCAAAACTAGCACTCACTGTGGCATACGGCTCGATACATTATAGGTTTCATTTGTAACGGTCTTTGGTTGCAGAGCTATAAACTCAAATAAAACAAATTAATATATCAAAGTCAAAAGTCAAAATATTTTTATTCAAAATAGGCCCTATCACAAGCTCTCTTCGAAAGTTATCTGATGATCTAAGTATAAATTAAAAAAACTATTTCAAACATGGCACTGAGCATTGTCTTTACATAATTTTTACCGAGGTTAGTTCAGCGGAGACCCTAGCTTGGAGAAGAATTAACAAGAAACTCCGGAAATCAATTTATTATAATCACCCTTAACAAACATAAAAATTACAAAGAGTGAGCAAAAAGCATGTGTCTTTATAGCTGAAATCATTTTCTTCACTCTGTGTTTGTGTGTTTCGACGACTGACGTCTTCCTATCAGTTAATTAAAAAAAAAGAGGGATAGCGAAATGTTGTTTTGGGTGGACCTTAGAGACGGACGGTCATTCATGGAACACATTTGGCATTTGAATTAATTCCCAAAAGAGTTATTTATTTTATTTGTCATAAATAATTATTAGAAACTCATGAATACTACTTCTAGGCACAAGTTTTTGATAAGTTTCCTTTCTTCGTTGAATAAGAACTAAGATGGACATGGATGAAATATCGGCAGCACTTCCAGTTGACGATGGCGAGGTATTGTCCCATAGAATTAAGCGGCTGACAGAGGAAGAAATACAGCGATTGGAGGCTCAAAACTCGCGAATTATCTCTAAAGCCAAGGCAGCTAAACTGGAAGAAGAGGCCAAGCGTCACTGGGACATATTCTACAAAAGAAACGAAACGAGATTCTTCAAAGACCGACATTGGACTACACGTGAGTTCCAAGAACTTATTAACTTCGATCCTGCTCAACAAATCCGATATCTAGAACTCGGATGTGGCGTAGGAAATATGGTATTTCCATTATTAGAAGAGGGCTTTGACAATTTCTTTTTCTACGCATGTGATTTTTCTCCACGTGCTATTGAATTCGTGAAAGCAAATAAACTATATGACGAGAATAAAATATTGGCTTTTTGTGCTGATATAACAGTCAGTGATGAATTAAATAAACATATAAGGCCAAATAGTTTGGATTTAGCCAGTTTGATATTTGTATTATCAGCTATAAAGCCAGAATTATGGATAGAAGTAGCTAAAAACGTGTACAATCTTCTAAAGCCTGGTGGAATTGTGCTCCTTCGAGATTATGGACGATATGACATGGCTCAGTTAAGATTTAAACCTGGGCACAAGATTGCAGAGAACTACTACATGCGGCAAGATGGAACTAGGTTGGTTAATTTAAACATTTTGTACATAAAATATTCAATGTATTTATAAGATTCCAAGGATAAATTCAGATTTTATTTTTCAGAACATATTACTTCAGTGAGGAAGAACTGGAAAAACTCTTTTCCGAAGCTGGCTTTGAAGTGTTGAGCAATGTGTATGTACAGCGCAGGACTGTGAACTTCAAAGAAGGTGTTGATGTTCCTCGTATCTTTGTACAAGGGAAGTACAGGAAACCTTCATGAAGAATGTAAGTTGAACATCAAATTCATTAAAAATTATGAACCTTTCAAAGTAAACAATACATTCTTTGAGATGTTAATGTGCGCCGGTCCTTATCTTTACTCTTCCCTACATGGAGCAATTATTGAGAAAAAGTACATGGATATTGAGCACTAGTCATAATAGCTGAAACCAATACAGTCTAGCAGCAACCTTTGATGGTACAATTCAGTTTAGACTGTAACACCAAGTATCCAACTCAAGAAGTCCTTTTAGCCATTTTATCCTATATGTAGTCATATCTGACTGTCATGTCTTATTGGGCCGGTCCCTACATAACCGCTCGCTAATGTTCAAACCATCAAGGCATGTCCTTTTCAATCTTAGTCACTACATCTTCTTTCAAACCGCAACCATCCCTTATCACACAATTGGAGATTAAGATAATATTACAGAAAATGATGAAAAATGCTAACCATTGATACAAAATGATTTGCATGTATATTAGCTCTAGCTGATCAATTTTCAAAATCTCTTGATAGATCCGTTCAGTGAGCTTTTGCTTCAATTATTCGTTTTTTTGTTGCAGATAGTTGAGGATGATTTGATTTGAATCAAACCTAAGTTTTTGGTGAGTTATTGTTTTTTTATTTTTTATTTGATCTGCCAGTTCATTGTCATGCCAATAACTTAGACATATTTCACTCATTACCTTTACCCATTTTTTGTATCAATTAATATGGATACCTTAGCTGGCAGGCTAGATAAATTATTTTGCATGGTTACTGATGATATCGCAGTGCAACTGACTCACATTTGGAATGAACAGCTTAGGTCATTTTTCATCATTCACTACTATGGTTAGTCTCATTTATCATCCAATCATTCATACTTTTTAGCTTAGGGCACCATCTGTGAGGTTTGATGCATAAATCTTGTGATCTGATACCCTGACATACTGTTTCTATTACAACACAGAAAGTCCAATTAATAATGTTCTTTCATGTTTTTCACAGATCCCAATACTGAGATATAAAACGTGATTGTGGAAAAAGGTAAGTTTTTTTAATAATATATTGCAATAATCAATAAAATACTTAAAGAAATCATTTTAATTTCACTTTAAAATTTATATTAATGTTTGCAGGGGTATGGTAGAATGTCAAAATGTTACCAGAATAGGAAATAATAAAAAAAATACATATTAGGAATATTGAAATAGTGAAAACATAGTTATGATGCCTCAGGCCATTAAGAGGCATGTATTATTGATTATACAAATATGGTTTCCTATCGTATTACACATGATGAGTCCATAGTTCAGCTGAGAACTTTGATGACCAGCTTATTATTGTCTTTCGCTCCTATCTGAATAACAGTTATAAAAAATATTACTAGCAATCTTTTAAAAAGATCCTACAACTTCAGTATCTATTCACAGGTTGTGGCGTTCATCAGACTGAAGAAGAAGTTTAATGTCTGAAAGTAAGTTAAATATTTAGAAATTTTGATTCAATGAAAAATTATCATTACTTAATGCAATGCTTTAAGCACTCCTAACTCATGTTACAATAGATAGTATATGCCCAAAACGAATCAACGTAAAGTAATATATTGGTACCTCTTATAACTGGCATTAAAAATACCATAAGAAGACATAAATTTCTCGCCCTATGTATATTTTATAGTAGTGATATTTTAAGTTTTTTTTATTTAATAAAAATAAATAAATTTTCATGATATCCATTAGTGATGATTTCATAGTTCAGCTGAACTTATTGATGTACACTTGAATTTGTCTTTCGCTCCTATCTGAAAATATTTAATCCCTTTACTAGTACTTGCTCAATTGACAATTCAGGTTCTAAAAGTTTTTCATTTATTATAGGTACATCAAACGGAAACCAACCGCAATTGAGCAGCCGTTATGGTAAGTTGCATTATTAAGTTTTACTTCATTCATGCAAAGCATCTTAATTTAGTGTATTTCAAATGATGACCAGACCTTCAGGTCTCCCTCGTCAGAGAGAACCCAAATACCATGTTGACCACAAACACGTCTGATACCTACAATATAACCGAATGAATGCCCATACATGAGGCTCATATTGATTAATCCCTTTTTTCTGTAAGGTTTAAATCCTGACGTCTGGATGAAAGAGGATGAGAATTTCAAGAAAGTGGTACACCTACATAATGAAATTAAGCAAATTTATAGGTAAGTTGTATAATTTACTGCTAGTGCACTAAATGACTAATTTAGAACCATATTGATCTAAGTGTCACAGATTTCTGCATTAAAGATGAAAAAAATCTTTCCCTGCTCATGATTGAAGTCAGCTACTAATTGCTAGAAAATGTATTGACATGGCAGACAAATGTTATAATACTTTAATTAAGATATTTTATTTAGAATTTCAGTTGCTGGTATGTCATTTAATAACATAAATTTAATTATGCACTAAGTTCAAAATGTTAAGATCAATGTGGGTGTGTTTCATGATTTCATGGATGTATTCAATGATGAATTTTGATAGGGACATCTGACTATAATGATGTTAACATAACTATCCATGCTGATAATGTTCGATCCAAGTAGAATTTTTTACTTTAAGCAATTCTGTTCATCAATATAAGCTTTTGTGCTCTTCTCTTATAGCTAAAACAAGAAAAAGAAAGCAGCCAATCAATTGGAAAGAAAAAATGTAAGTTACATTATAATACCAATTAAATATAATACACATTTTAAGATAACTAAAAATACAATAGTGTTTTTTAATAAAATAGAAACAAATTGATAAAATTTTAATAAAATTAACATAATTTATAATTTTTAAACTAATATAAGTTTATTTTTATGATGATTACTGATAGGGACATCTGAAACAATATAATGTTGTTAACATAACTATCTATACTGATAAAATATATATTTAATGCAATTTAAAATAATT
Organism: Leucoptera coffeella; assembly: GCA_030578115.1. NCBI lineage: Eukaryota > Metazoa > Arthropoda > Insecta > Lepidoptera > Lyonetiidae > Leucoptera > Leucoptera coffeella. Next base: position 198,424 of record JAMBLF010000462.1, read on the forward strand.
TAAGAAATCAGTTAACTTAGTTTGGTTTTTATTTTTTCAGCTCAATGATAATGTCGTTATCACGTCTCGCCAGAAAGCAAGAAAGGATTATATATCAAAAATGTTGTAAGGTATGTAGTAACTATCAAAGTCCAACACTATACATATTTTTTAACCCTTGTTATGAAACAATTTACATCTGTGGTGTAATCCATATGAATGCTAGCATAAGTCAATGTTAGAACCAGCACAGCCGAACGAATTGTCATATGTGCTGACTGAGAAACCACTGGTTATCCATAACATTATGCATGGCTCCATTAATTTTATCACCTGTACACACACTGTATTTTAATATCTTCCTTATACTTTACGCCACTAATAAATAGTGTAATTGTATATCAATCTTTCACTCTGTCGTGCCCTCAATAACCATTACTTTCGTTTTACTTACAGTAACTTCCATTCGTTTCCCCTTAATATTCTTTGATAATTGAAACAGGTGTTATTCTTTAAAATGATGACCAGACCTTCAGGTCTCCCTCGTCAGAGAGAACCCAAACTACCATGTTGACCACAAACATGTCTGATTATAAGAATCATATTGAATATGCATTTAACTTTTGTTCAACTTTTTTATTTTATACTTCTTACTATCACAGGATATTCAAGTTCTATTGGGAGAAGAATGCTATTAGAAGCTTGAAGAAACGAAAAAAATGACCAATTTAATATGAACTACAGGTAATTATTGATCTTAAAACTAAATTTTTAGTAATGCTACATATAAGCTTCAGAACTTGTGTATACACACTCCCTTTTTTATTGTGGCAGGGTAGTCAGAAGCTTGAGTGCCCATCTCCGAAATATCGCAGGCATGTGTAGGTATGGGTCACTCGAAGCACGCGTTTCACTAGATAGACAGCACTGAATGTGATGGCTAGTTAACCGTATCGCCGTATACAGGCACTGGCTATTACCTATATATAGGATAGGCAGGTTTCCTCACGACGACATTCATTTATTGATACATGCCAGAGTCGGGATTCGAACCAAGGACTCAAAAGATATCTAGAAGTGTATGAGTGTCAATGAAGTGAAAGTGATTTGTCAGGACCGGTACAGGAGGGGGATCCGTGATCACTGCCTACCCCTCTACAGGGAATCACGCATGATGTGTATATATGTTAAAAAGTTACAAGAATTCTCTGTTCAAAATTACTGAATTCATAAAATATTTGATTAATCACATGCTGTAATTGCCTCACATTTGATATAAAGAAAACAAAAGCATTTATCTTAAATTGTCTTAGTAATTAATTGCAGTATAAAAAGGAATAATTTACTGACTGCGTAACTGTAGACCAATTCTTAGCTCTCAATGCTTATAATTGGGGGATTTATTTACGCAACATAAAAGTGCTGATTTATTTAACTTGACAGGTTTCATAACTTGACATTTAATAAATTTTCATACATCTTCTCTTCAGAAATAATAAATATGAAACCCAATTGGAACTCCTTTAAATAATAACCTTAAATATGTCTTTAACTATCTCAATTAAAAGTTATTAGCTACGATTATTGTCACCCTAGTCTTCTACATCTCAGTCTATTTTCACGAATCAGAATTGAATTGTCCTTATTGTTTGTAGATCTCCAGAACAGCTTTGTTATTCCAATTTGTTAACACTATGCTACAACTAATTAGCAAATCTAAACTACTTATTGTAACAGTATATTTTTACCAATTAGTCAATAAACTCTTTCTCTTGTTTGTTACAGATGCTGGATAGTCTCATCTCATAGCTACTGCTAGTCTTTTCTTTCTGAGTGTCCAGTCCACTGTGAGAGCCAGGTGTGTTTTATTTGTTCCAGCAGACATATTGTGGAAGGCAAATATGGAATCTATTGCGCAATATGCTAGCAACCTGTTACCATTGTTCCACGTGAGATGATAACCCGCAAAATTTATGCTATAAAGTGACTTGGGATTTATTATCTCCAATTTATATCCAAGGTTCTGACCATCTGGAATCTGGATAGGCATTAATGGACCTGAATTATATTTATGTATGAACTAAACTTTTTGCATAGCTCCTCATCCACCATCCTTGATAATGCCAAATCTATTAATATCATCAGCTATGTCAATTAGAATGGCAGCTGGTAACTGAATGCAAGCACAAATCCTGTTACTATCAATGCAATGATGACCAGACCTTCAGGTCTCCCTCGACAGAGCGAACCCAATCAACCATGTTGACCACCAAAACGTCTGATTTGTCAATTAAAGAATTATATGCTCTACTATACTTGTCAAATTATATAATATATCAATATTTATTCGCAGTTGCAGTGGAGCTGAAGTTGGAGGATACATCAGAAATGGCCAACCAGAATAAGTTGTAAGTATCCATATCTGCGTTGCAGGTGATGGTTTAGTGTCAGCATTGGTTTGGCATTGGCTGTTGAATCAGGAATTAATAGAAATTAGTGTTTGGAAATACTGCAGTCTGTAACCTATAAATTTGCGTGACTTACTAAATAACCTGTAACTACTGAGTATGAATGCGAAGTTGTATAGATTAATTATCTGCGATTCCCTGTCTGTTGATTTATACGTATGAGGTATACACAGATCTAAAGGTATATTTACAGTACGCGAAATTAACCGTCCTAAAGCAAATGGATTTACATTGGTGTTGATGTAACCTATCCATAATGGAAATTGGACGAGATTAATGTGATAGTCAAAACTCCCAGAGTTTGTCTCAAAAAGCTTTGGTTATAAGTGCTATCAACAATTTTGCTGTTCATATGCTTCGAATAATAAATTCATGGTTAATTTGCTGCCAATGAAAGTAGAATAATGATAATCCTCAGAAATACAGTCTAATGCGACACAGAAGATTTCTTTATTAATAGACTCATTCTTGCAGTGGTTATTCTATATGTAATATTTTTTGTTGCAGGTTGCATAAGCTCTAGCAAGACTGCTGTACCAAATTCGTTACCAGAATGTTGCACCTCTCTGCTGCTGGGCGAGCGCTACTTTCTGAACGGTCGTTTACTAAAAGTTTGTTGTCGCGCGTAAAATGCTGTAACTTGGATTTTTCCTGCTTTGCTGAATCTAGACCGGAGTCTGGAAATATTCAGATTGACACAGCGAGGTTCAAGGGTCGGTGTGTATAGTGTCAAAATAAACGTAGGTGATTTCCGAGGAACATCAAGTTTATTTTCCTGAAAATGACTCTAATTACAAAGTAAAGGCATGGGACTTTAACTATCAGAACATCTGGTGTTGGATACTTTTAATTTAAAAAATTATGTCAACTACCTTCGGTCACATGCGACACTAAATGAACTTAAATTAACATCTTACCTAGGAGCCAAAGCGGATTGCTAATGTGAATTCGATTCCTAACTTGATCCGTTATATCAGGGTGAAGCCCCAGCTAGGTTTGAAGCGAATGTAAATGGAAACTGGTTCACCCGTCGAAGAATCTCTGCCTCCCGACTCAGGAAGGTGACGTACGCGACTGTTCCCAAGGCGCGACCTTCTAGTTCCCCTGCTGGCGAACCGGCGCAGGAGGTCCTCACCCGATGTACTCGAACAGAACAGACTTGTGCCCCAGGATTCGTGGTACCTTCAAAACTGCTTGTTATGAGACTCCTCCGGAAAAAACCTGAGGACGAATTTTCTGGCATATAACCCCAGGGAGAGTGATTCAAGGATCAGAAGAAAAACGAGTGACTCGCCATAAAATGACGGTTTCGACGTAGCGAGATTGTCACACGACAAAATCCAGTTTTTCTCCCCTTAGAGAATGGTGATGGAACGGAACTGGGAGAAGACCGGAACCACTATCCACTCACTTTGGCCCATGGGCCCCTGCTTTTGGACTGATTGCACAATAATTTGTCTCCCCGCACCTCTACACGGCTAGTGTCCAAGCGAAAAAGAAAGACCGATTCTCCACTCAAATCCACGACACCAAGTTTCACAGAGTAACGAAAATAGAAAAAGAGACAAACCAACCAGAGAGAATCGAAAACCTTGGTACCGAGTATCGAACGAATAAATCATGCAATTTGGACATCTATTGCAAGCTTATACTATCTTCGCATTAAGAAAATAGTGACGTCATCATGTCCCCGCGATTTAACCATTGTGATTTATAAGAGTTGTCTGTTATTGGTCAATGTGACTTGTTTTCTCATCAACTAACGTCTCACTGGCCAGTTTAACTTCTAAAAATCATGACGTCACTATCTACTTAACGCGAACAGCCTATTGGTGTTTGTTGACAAGGAGAAAATAAAAGTTAAATTTTCTATCATGTATTTGGATGTTTCATTTTGAATCTGACTTGCCAACAGTCATTGAAAACCTTGTTACAATGCTCTTTCGTATTAGTTTAACTTGATAATTGTAATAAAAATGAATTTAACATGTCATAATAGTTATATCATTTCATTGGGTTCACCAAGGGTCGAACGTTTGGTGCGGATGACGCGAAAGTGACGTCACTGTGCACACAGGCTGATTTCATTTCGAACTACAATTACTAGATATTTCATTTAGTTTATAGTTTGTAGTTTACCTTAAAACCCATACATTGATACACTCTTTATAGCGCAGCCGCCATTCTCTATTACGAAGAATACTTAATTGTGGTCTTTTCTATGTTATAGAGAGTTTATCGTTATAGAGAATAATGTTATAAAGAGTTTACACTGTATTTAGATTATATCTCAAGTCTCAAGCGCATACTTAAATAAAGTACCTACGTAAACGGTACCTACTTTCTGTCATAGTCAAATACATTTAAAAAAGTAGGTGTACAAAAATAAATGACCTATAAATTATATCGAAACAACAATTGTGTTATCACCTGTACCAATTCAATACCGGTATTATACTGTAAATTTTGGGATGTTACCTAAATATATTGCACGGCCGCTTTTTTGTAGCTATCCGAACTTGGTCGGGTTATGTAGGTTTGCGATGCTTCGTCAGTATTATAATTGTTTTTCTTTAATTACTGAATTTAATGACATGAAATTTTGCATGTGAATAGTTGAATGAATACACTAATTATTGGCATACATTTTACCATGCAATTCCTTTAGAACGTCATGATATTTGACTGCCTTGTAAACAGTGATCTATTCGTGGTAAATTGTCCTATAACTCTTTAATTACTAACGGAACATCATTGATACTTGGCAACGTGTTGCAGACACTTACAAGGTTTGTATAAACGTGAAAATCTAGACCCCAAAGTGCATACTTTAAGAACTAAGACCTAATAAGCGTATTTTACGTTTATATTTTTATCTTTTAAGCCTTACGTTTTTTTTCTAAATCTGTTTTTAAACAAATATAAACAAATTCAAAACAACGTATGTAAAAATCTACAGCTCTCTATGTAAGCGCTTTGTATGAAAACTAGCTAATGGCCAAACGTTCGCGTAGCCGGAAACTTGAATTTCTCCGAAGTTTATGCATGCACTAATTTTATTCATACATACACATATTGTGTAACACAATTACACACAAATACACACTAATTTTTGGACACATCTCTTTTCTTCTAAAGTCAATGGATCAAAAAAAGTTCCGCTGGGCGAACGTTCGCCCAGCGGAATCAGTTTTTGGTGAATTTCTCCACAATGGCTGCGTGCACAATTTTTTTTTACCATACACAATTATACGACGTCATACACTAAATATCTGCATAATTAAAATCTTTAAATTCAACAACATTCCGCTGCGCGAACGCACACCGGGTAATCCTATCAACACTACGTAAGGCTGATTGTTGTTGTTGAGGAGTCATCATTTACATAACGCACTCCCGCTAAAATACTATCATAACTCAAAAATCATGTTTTTTCAGTACAGGCAAAAAAGTGTTTGAAAAAAAAACTAGTTTTTTATAATATAAATCTTTATTAACCAGTAACTTGCCTTACATTACTAGAATCAGTTTTTAACGTACTCTTTAGTTTTAAATAAAAAGCCGTCTAAACTACATTTATGACACTTTTTTAGAAAAGATATTAGACATTTTGTCATAATTAGGTTAACAATTTTGAGTTATAACACTAAGTTTAGACGGCTTTTTATTTAATTATTATCATAATTAGGTTAACAATTATAAGTTTTATCACTTACTCATATTCTTAACTTTAGTCTTATAACATAATACTAGGAACAGTCATAGTGATTGCAAATATTATAAAGTAATTAAAATAAACATAGCAGTGAAACATATTACCTATCTAATAAAATGTAACAAATCAAAATATAACAGTATTTGAGCAAATGTTTTACAATATTTTTGCATAGATTTTTCTATATTTTGACTTATGATTGTCTTGTACGATAAATAGGTAAAAAATATCACTTGCCGTTAGGAAAAACACTAACTTTTCGAGTTGTGACACTTTTTATCAAATTTAACGGAGATATTGCTTGCACAAAGCGAAATGTAACACTGTTTGAGGAAGGGCGGGGGACAATCTTCTATAATATTATACCATCACAACGCCATATGGAGGGTTTTTTGTGGAACTAGAAATGTGGTGTTTTTGTAGAATAAAATACGTCATGAAATTTTAACAACAGTGGCTTACTTATTTAAAATTTGAAAGATTTTGTTTTATGACACTATATTAGCGGATGTGCGATAATATGACAATTCATCTGGGTTTCGATATATGCGAAACACAGCCAAGACTTCCCAGCAATCTTAGAAAACGTTATAGATATGTTTTAGAAGGAATCTTAACCCTTAAGAACCTGTTTTTGTTTTGGATAAAAAATAATACAGTATGGTACTTTTAGTGTAGATTAAAGGTAAAATATTTTTTAAAAATCCAAAGTTTTTTTGTATATACATATAAAATAAAAACTTTTTTTTTGTTGGTCAAGTTGAGTGCAATTTTGATGATTTCTTATATGCAAATGAAGAAGCCATTTTCAGTGTTTAGCGTTGCATTTATTCCAGTTGTGGGTTATAATCCTCACGTCTTGTCCTTCACGATAAATCATGGCAAATCGGCGGCGAGGTTCGCCACCCGTCACGAACGGCTCCCTGGAGAGGCGGAGCGTAGGTCACGGAGACCCGATTTGCATTATTGAATGTATGTGGAGCAGTGGAGAGCAAGATAGACAAAATTTGCAAGATGATGGAATGTAAGAAATTAGATATTTATGTTTGAATGAAACGAAGCGAAAGGGAGTGGGCAATACCCTGCATGGCACGTACGCAGCGTATTGGACTGGAGTTCATATGATAAGCGGGCGTGCCAGGGGGTTGGTATTGTCCTATCAGAGCGTATGAATAAATGTGTGAATCCAAGACTACTATGGTTAACCAACCAAATGAAAGATATAGAAAAAGAGTGGAAGAACAAATTAGTCCATTGAATGAAGAGGTTAACACGTTGACTGTGTATGCCCCACCGATGGGGCATATCGATTTGCTCATCGTAAGTGCATGACCCACGGAAGGGGCATGAGTTGGTCCCAAATTAAAAGGCTCATAACCTCAAACACGTGTGAGTTCAGTGATCATTTTCGCTAATCACGTGTGATCAAAGAACTAAGAATAAATATTACGCGAAAACCATCGATTTTTTTTTATAGTGTTGCCAGTATGCCATTATCAAAAATGAGTTAAATTTGGGTGATAAAAAAAAACAAAGAGAAAAAGAAAAATATATTTTAATGGGAAATATTAAAACAGTTAAGACAAAAAGCGGAGAAGCGCGGGAAACTTCGTAAAATTCGGGCGTCTTTTTCAAGAAAATATTTTATTTCATTTATTTTAGTGAAATAACTGTGTAGTAAAGTAGTTTAAATATTAGTTATTATTTTTAGCCCGTAGTGTAAGAAATTTTGCAGCTGAATAGGTGAGTTTTTACGTACGTATAATTCTGTGTACCTTGCCTTATTCTAAGGCATTGAACCCAGCAGAAAATAAATCTGGATATATATTAAATCAAACTATGCACACTATTTCAGTGCATAATAGAAATATTGAGTTAAAAGATACCAATTGTATTTTAAAAAACAAATTATATTTTACTGGAGATACTTACTATCTCAACAATAATTGTAAGAAACAAGTAGCTGAAATGCTACAATTTTATTTTAGTTTTGACCAAGCCAATTCACTGGCCTCTGACATTGCCCCTTTTGGGCTTGATTCATGCATCTCTTCAAAGGAAGAGGATGCAAATATTTATTTAAATTAAGTTATTTGACAAAAGTGGATTCCCCTTGCATCGGAAATGAAACTTGTGCACAGCTTAACTCCACACAGTGTCTTAGTGTTGTTCATCAGAACATTCAAAACATAGCTGGAAAGGAATTGGAAATTGAATTATTTTTAAATAATAATATAAATGTATTTTGTATTTGTGAACACTGGGCCAAAGATTTTGAATTAATATATAATTTTAAAAATCATAATATTGTTAGTTCTTTTTGTCGTGAAAATTCAATACATGGTGGCTCTATGATAATTATGCATAAAAGTATTAAAAATAAGGTTCGTAATGATATAATCTCAGAAAGTGTAGAAAAAATAATAGAAATGTCCTGTGTGGAGGCAGATGCATTCATTGTTTGTTGCTTATATAGGCCACCTAATGGAGACTTCTGTGTCTTTGAGAACATTTTGGAAACGGTATTGCTTAAACTGTGTAAATCTAATAAGACCATAATCTTTTGTGGTGATTTCAATGTTGATCTTTTGGAGTCCTCGACACGGGTTACTAGACTTCTAAATTTGTTTTGGTCTTTTGGGTTGGATAGAATATTTGAAAGCCCAACAAGGGTGACCAGCCATTCTGCTACATGTATTGATAACATTTTCAGTAATGAGAAGCCAAACAGCAGCAAAATTATTAATGTTTTGAGGTCTGATCACAGTGGCCTGTTAGCTTCATTTAACAAAAAAATATATTCTAATAATTCTCAGCTTATAACTTGTGTTCCGGTAACTGAACGGCGTTTGGAGCGTTTTAGAGAACAAATTAACAACAAATTAAGATTGTTTAATATTCACAGTAGCTGTCCTAACAAAATGTTCCAAACAGTTTTTGATCTAATTAATGGGGAACATAAATCTGTTTTTATTCCAAAAACTTTAAATATAACTTCAAGGAAAAAGTTTAGTGATTGGGCAACACCGGGTATCCATGTTAGTAGGACAAAATTGTATCAATTGTATGAAGCAAAAACAACAAACTTTAGTGTAGCTTTTAGAGACTATGTAAAATTGTATTCAAAGATATTCAAAAACGTTTGTGTCCAGGCTAAGTCGCTGTATATTAGGAATAAAATACTCAAATCTAAAAATATAATCAAGGAAACGTGGGATGTCATTAGATCTGAAACAGGTAGAGTTAAAACTTATAATAAAAGGTTAAAGCTTAAACTTAATAATAAAATTGTATGTGGCGAAGCAGATGTTGCTTCATGTTTTGAAGAATATTTTGGAAACCTACCTTTGATGACATCCAGCTCACTAAATAGTTGCGCTGAAAAGGCTTGCAATCTGCTTGCGTTGTCGACCCCGTGTTGTGATGGTGAGTTCCGTTTTAGGCCTACAACTCCATTAGAAATAAAAAAAACATTCAAAACTTTTAGTAAGAAAAAACTGTGGATCTGTTCGGACACTCGCTCAAAAGAATTAGTGTTATTATTGACTTGTTGGCACCTTATCTGGCATCGGTTTTTAATGCCTCAATAGAATCAGGTTCATACCCTGATTTAATGAAATTAAGTAGAGTAACACCGATACATAAGTCTGGTAGTACCTTGGACCCATCAAATTACCGTCCAATATCCGTGCTACCAGCATTAAGTAAAGTATTCGATAAAATCTTGTTGAATCAGATGTTGTACCATTTTAATTTGAACGGACCGCTACATTGTAAACAATTCGGCTTCACAAAGGGTTTGTCCACCACTGATGCTGGTGTAGAACTAATAAAAGGGATTTTTGATGCCTGGGAACGGTCGCAGGATGCATTTGGTATTTTCTGCGACCTTTCTAAGGCGTTCGATTGTGTCCGACATGATACAATAATAAGAAAATTAGAGTATTATGGAGTTAATTCAAATAATTCACTAAATGTAATAAAATCATATTTAAGTAATAGGGTACAAAAAGTAACTATTGGTGTGGAGCAGTCATCGGGTCGTTCAGTCCAGATGGGGGTGCCTCAAGGCTTAATATTAGGTCCGTTTCTTTTCCTAGTATACATAAATGACTTGCCTTTTGTAACTAGAGATAGGTGCAGGATGGTCCTTTTTGCTGATGACACATCCCTAATCTTTAAAATTAGCAGGAATATTGATGAGTCGCAAACAATAAAGTCGGTGATAGAAGATGTAGTTCAATGGTTTCAATTTAACAATTTAGTTCTTAATAATAATAAAACAAAATGTATTAAATTTACTTTGCCAAATGTAAATAGTGTCGAAACCAATCTAATAATAAATAATGAGAAAATTGATAAAATAAATATTACTGTCTTATTAGGGATAACTTTAGATTCAAAACTGCAGTGGGGAGACCACATTCGCGTTTTATCTAAAAAAACTTAGTTCTGCGGCGTATGCTGTTAAACGGATTAGGGAATATACGGACGAGTACACGGCTAGGGTTGTTTATTTCAGCTACTTTCATAGTATTATGTCGTATGGCATTTTGCTGTGGGGTTGTGCTGCTGACATAAACACTATATTCGTTTTGCAGAAGAGGGCTGTTCGCTGCATTTACAGAATGGGCCCCATAGAGTCACTTCGCGAAAAATTTAAAGAAATTGATATTTTGACGGTTGTTGCTCAGTACATATATGAGTGTGTCATTTATGTACATAAAAATATAAATATTTTTAGAAGAAACTGTGATGTTCATAAAATTAATACTAGGAACAAACATAAGCTGTATGTGGCGCCCTCGAGGCTTCAAAAGGTCAAGAAATCGTTTGTTGGAAATTCCGTGCGTTTTTATAATCATTTACCGGACTGGATTACGCGTTTGCCCTTACCTAAATTTAAGACTATAGTTAGACGCCGACTAGTCCGGGGCGCTTACTACGCGGTCGGGGACTACCTTGCCGATGCTCAGGGTTGGCAATGAGTGCATCTAAGCTACATATATGTGCATAGGAAATTATGTTTCTCTATAATTTGGTTTTGTAACTGGCACTGGGCAAAAAATCCTGAAAGCCGGAGCCCTCCGGAACCATCTGTCTACTTTCCCCATCGGTCTATTTTCACGATTAGTCTGTTTTCCCAAATAGTAAACTTTCCACATCGGTCCTCTTTCCTAATATGTCTATTTTCTAAATAGTCTACTTTCCCCAACTGTCTATTTTCACGATTAGTATGATTTCCCAAATTGTGAACATTGTTTCACGATTTACTCAACTCTGTCTATTTTTGTATTTGAAGCTCTTAGTAATTTATTGACTCCTAGTACCTTGACAAAAAATATTTGTAAATGTTCCGGCACATAATGTTGAATTATGTTGAATTTATATTGCTCATACCACTGGTGGTACCTTACCTAGGTGACAGTAAAGTACTAGGTGCCTATAGATATACAAGAGCTTAACTACTTTTATATAAGTAGACGAAACCCGCAGACATAAGAACTTTAGTTAGATAAATGTCTATGGAGGAAACCTGCAGTTGCACCTACTTTCTTCTTTGTTGATACTAGTGTGCCACAGATTTGATAAAATGTATTCTAGGTACACATAAATACTGGCCACTTTAAAGATTAGATAAATAGCAAAGTTGTCAATTGTCAATGTCAATAATTATGACATGAATGTTTATTTTATGTTATTTTAAATTGCCTTTTGGGGGGTTTAAATAATTGAATTGAAAAATGCATTTTTTAAAGCAATTTAACGGAAACGCAATTCTTTTGGATAAAGGATACAAATATAATTGCGGCAAAGTTAACCAAAACGGATCAAGTTTATGGCGCTGCTGCAATCGAAGGGTATGTTCCGCTACTGTTACTGTTGATTCACAAAAGAAGTCATTATTGAAAAGGAGAGTCCATACATGTCTACAGGATTTCGTAAAAAATGAAATTTGCATAACAATATTTGAGTGCAAAAAAGCGGTCTGCTTGGATTTCGGTCCAATACAACCAATTTATGAAAAAATATTCGCTAAAATAAAAGAAAAGGGCGGAAGATACTTGAGTGAGGCTCCAACATTTTCCTCTATTAAAAACGTACTTTACAGAGAGCGGAAAAAATACCTTTCCACTAATAAATTAGAATTCAGTACCTTAAAAGATGTCACAGTTCCTACAGAGATTGCAAAAAACTATCTTGTTTGTGACGACGGCCACGAGGATAAAATATTGATATTTGCAAGTAGTTTGGCTAAAAAACATATCCAAAGACTAAGACTATCCTATTTTGGTGATGGCACTTTTAGCTGCACTCCTAAGCCTTTCTTCCAACTTTTTACATTACATATAGACTTGGAATCAACTTTACAAACTACTAACGTGGTTCCGGTCATACACGGCCTATTGCCAGACAAAACCGAAAAAACGTACAGCCGATTTTTTAAACTGATAAGGGATAAATTGGGAGTTAATATATCAAAGTACAAATGTGACTACGAAACAGCGCAAATAAATGGGATTAAAAAAATATTTCCTAAAGTTCAAGTCCGTGGTTGCTTTTATCATTTTAACGCAGCTGTGTGGAAACACGCCAAAGACTTAAAAGTAACAACAACGAAAGATGGTAGAAATATTAGTAAAATGTGCGCTCTTTTGCCACTTCTTCCGCCGAAAGAAATGGTTGATGCATGGTCTATTTTACAAGCCACCCCTAAATCGCGGAATGTAAAAATTTTTCTTAAATACTTCAAACGTCAGTGGGATCCTAAAAAATATGCAGAGCGGCTTAGCGTCTACGATGAAAGACATCGTACTACCAACCCTCTTGAGGGTTGGCACAGGAGGATTAATGCAAACATACCAAAAAATCCAAACTTCTACTTTTTCCTCCACAAATTAGTGCAAGAAATTAACTACGTAGCGTCGAAAATAGAATTTGGTTTGTTCAACGATATGCCAAAGAATAGGCGAAAAGTCGATATCGCTTTCGACAAAAAACTAACAAGATTACAAACACAACTAGAAAGCGGAAACATAAGCAGTATAAACTTTTTAAAGAAGGTAATTTTTATCAAAATCGGTTTAGGGGTAAATTTTCGAATGCGGATTAAAAAAAAGACGAGACAGCCGAAAAAATAAAACTACTTTTAAATTCTAGTTTTATTACGCAAGATAATAATATTTCAATGTTATTAAATAGCCTGTAAGTAAAATTTGTTGAATGAAGTGTTGTTTGAGTTAAATTTGAATTTTGTTTTAAGTAAAGTGTTTTTTAAGTTAGTTATATTAAAACAATAAGTTTTAAGTGAAGTGTTTTTTAAGTTAGTTATATTAAAACAATAAGTAATAGATATTACAAGTAAACAATGTTAAGGGTAAGCACTTGTTTTGCAGCTTTTTGCATTCTTAGGCCTAGCTATGTAACTTTGACGAGTTGTTTTAAAGTCCCGGAAATAAAATATTATTTTCTACATAATCACATACTTTTCTTTGACAATTCGTTTGTTGTTAATCTACTGGGTGACTTGTAATAGCTGTAAATGCTCTGAAGTGGTAAAAATGTAGCCCATTTGCTATACATTATGCACAGAACATGGAGTCGCAATACTTGATGGCGGTAAATCTAAAATCTATATTTTACACAAATATTCAAAAGTTATTGACCAATATCTGTACAACCTGCACTTGACCATTCTCTTGAAATCGGTTATTTTTGACAGTGACGAAAATTTTACAACTACAAATCAGCTCTTAAGCAGCTTAATAGCAGTTACACTTCCTGACTACTTATGGGCCCCTAGTACTTCACTCACAAGTATTACTACAGTAAGCGGCCGAAATGAATGCACATCGTCCTTTGGAAAGAGATAATCGGCTATTTTCGATTACGTAGAGCGTTATCTATGTCGCACGCACTATGAGTAAGTTATGGTTGGTGGGTAAACTTCGAAGGGGATCTGAGCAGCATAAACTCTAGGAGTCAATTTTACTAGAGCTTCAAATACAAGAATAGACAGAGTCGAGTAGACGGATCGTGAAACAAAGTTCACTATTTGGGAAACCAGACTAATCGTGAAAATAGACCGATGGGGAAAGTAGACAGTTGGTTCCGGAGGGAGCCGGAGTTTCTTGTTGGTTCTTCTCCGAGCCAGGGCTTCCGAACCAACGGTAGAATATCAATGTAAGAGACAACCAGTGTCAGGCAAATGTTTTGACTTTCAATGAATGTACTGTACATGTACTTCTGTTGAATAAAAACATTTGACTTTGACTTTGACAATACTTTATTACTTTTGGTGCTGCAAACAGAACATCTTCTTGACGTGCCCCTAATTGGTTGGTGACGATTACTTTCTTTTCGAAATTCTTCAGGAACACTGGTTTTATGATTTTTTATGGCAATTAGAACTGGTGATCTTGAACCAGGACTATTGCTATGCAGGGAACTTGCTCTCCTTGGATTATTTACGTATGACGGCGCCAATAGTCCTTGATAAATAGATCGTCTAAAATCCTTCATTGTCATTTTGTCCAAATCAGATCTTTCATTATGTATTCCATTGTATATAATATAACTATTTACAACACAGCAGTCCAGAAAGTGGAAAAATATCCTGTGCCACCATTTCCGAGATTTACGATCTATTGCGTAAGTGGCCTTCAATTGATCAAATTTATCAACGAAATTCATGTTACTGTTGCATGTTTTCACAGCCAGAGGACAATCAACTATAACTGCGGTCCCATCGCGTTCCCTGCGAGTGACTTGTTCCACATCAAGAGGGTTCAGATAGTTAGAAAGTATATATACGGATCTTTTGTCTTTCCATTTTAGTAAGCTGATATTGGTGTCGCTTATTTTATAACTATAATCAAGCTGTCCTCTTTGCAATTCTTTATCCTCTGTGAGGGTTGGCAAAAACTTTCTGTTTGAGTTCACTGTTCCACAAGCAAGTACTTTCATTTCTTTTAAATATACTTGCAAAGGATATCCGTTGAAAAAGTATTCAAAAAAAACTTTATGGTTCTTTCCTTTTCATCATCATCATCATCATCAGCCTGTATCAATCCACTGTTGGACATAGGCCTCCCCCAAATGACGTCACTTCTCCCTGTCAGTGGCCGTTCGCATCCATTCGATGCCGGCCAACCTGCGCAGGTCGTCTTCCCACCTTGCCGGGGGGCGTCCCACACTACGTTTACTGAGACGCGGTCTCCACTCTAGGACTTTTTTGCTCCAGCGACCATAAGTCCTTCTGCATACGTGACCAGCCCAACTCCACTTCAGCGTGCTAATTCTTTTCATAATGTCGGTAACTTTAGTTCTCTGGCGTATCACCTCATTTCTGATGCGATCTACCAGAGAAACCCCGAGCATCTTCCGCTCCATAGCACGCTGAGCGACCTTGAATTTGTGGGCTAGTCCCGCAGTGAGTGTCCACGTCTCAGATCCGTACGTCATAACGATTAGATTCCTTTCCTTTTAGATTTACACAAAAGTTTTTTCCTACTTTAGCCCCTAGATCTCTTTCTACAGTATTATCTTTTTACCAATATATATATATATATATATATATATATATATATATATATATATATATATATATATATATATATATATATATATCATAATCTAAACAGTACCCATACCGAGCACATTCCATCCACGTTTGATCGGCTTCTATGGCATATATTGTTTCAGTGTACTGCGAACCTTAAATTTAATCATACTTTCATCGAAAGCGATAAATTCAGACGGTGTATAATTATTCATAAAGTTTTTTCGAATAATTTAAAGCATGGGACGCACTTTGTATAGTTTGTCATAATCTGTATGAGTTCTAAAAGGCATGAAATTATTGTCATTAAGATGCAAATGTCCGAACAGCCAGCTGAAGCGATTTAGAGCCATAAATGAACAAACATAAGAGTCATGTAGGTCAGGAGCGGAAGACCCGTAGTCTTTATAGCTAGGAAGCTTCTGAATACCTATCACCAGGTTAAGAGCTACAAAGATTTCTATTTCAGCAGTGTTAGTTGGTGTGAAAGGTTTATTTTGTTGTGTTGCATAAAGGTTTGTTTGGCAAGTAATAATCTCAAGCAAGTCTTCTGTCCAAAACAAGCGAAATGGCGTCACATGCTCCATATGCTAATAATATGATTAGGCAAATCCACATTCTCAACAAACTCACCAGTAATATCCACGTAGAAGGTTTTCTTCCACTTTGGTGCTGCCATCGGTGAGCTCCCAGCAATCACAGAGTTATTCTGAGCAGCGGTACTTGCTAATGGTATGCCATACTCGCCGTCAAATCGCTCGTCATGGGAGTCTTGTGTATCTGCCAGGCCCTCCACCAGCATTGGTTCTGATGTTGGGAAACCAGGATACACATCATTATCTTCCTCATCAGAACTCACCTCACTCGCAGATCCCGAAGGTAAATCTTCCAACAGAGAATCCTCAATATCCTTATTGGTCAGTGGTCGATTCATTCTGAAAAATTAATAAATAATATAGTAAACAGGAAACTTAACTAAAATCATAAAAAAACCCTCAGTAGAAACTCATTCGATGTTAAAAGTCTAAGCACGAAAGACATAAGACCGTATGCCGGGCACGGGCATGGTTATCTAATGGATTTTAAGGTAGTTTCTAGGAGAGTTTTGCTCGCAGAGCCTACCTTGCAATCAAAAGCTAATATCATAGGAATTTAAAATGAATATACTTAAGTTGTTAAAAGTTCGAACTAAACGCTAATCTTGCAAAATACACCGCTTTCTGGCTTAATTTACGAGTACTATGGACACATCTTAACTATTTATTAACGCCAGATTTTTTTAAAAGTTGGCTTTAACCTAATGCCCAGTGGGTGTTGGTATTATTTAGCCTTTAACGCTACTCTCCTATCTCGTAATGTGTCTACATCGCGATATGCCTACTTTGCACTTTGCCTAGTCATAACGCGATTTAGTCCTATAACGTATTAGGCACTATCTACCGAAAGGTAAATAACGCTCTTACCTTTTTTACCAATATATTATTCCAGCACTTTCAAAAACACGTTGATAACCGTTGTTTTCTTAAAAAATTCAAAACCCGCCTAAACTTTAAATTTGACAACTAACGATGTATTGACGTAAGACACAATAATCAATATTAGTACGAAATATGAAACACAGATGTCGTTGTTTATCTTAAAACAAAGCAATAATAGGTTAGCGTCACTAACCACCTAACCGGAAAGAGTTAAACGTAATACACCTAAAAACAAACAGACTGGATACAATATTCTTGACTGGATAAATTATTCATGAGTTTGATATGCCTTCACCTTCCGGCAACGGGAGTGTATTACAGAATATAAACAAAACTAATGAAATAAACTCAAATGATAACAGCACAGAATTAATATTAACACTTGTTAAAACACTTATATCCATGTTAGGATCTGGTAACGCAGCCCAATTGATAGATATTATCAATAAATTTAACAACTACAATAATCGATCAGTTAACAATAGGTACTACAGTGGAACAGCCGGAGTATCAGGAATAAAAAACAAGATATCATTTATTTAGTTAATAAACATCAACCCATTTTATTTGCAGTAAGCGAAACTTGGTTGAAACCAGGTTCAGTATTTAATGTTTCTGGATATCAGTGCATGAGGAATGATAGAAATGATGGCTGTGGCGGAGCAGCCATCATTTCTATCCCTTTTTTTTACCTCACAGTGAAAAGATTTCAATAGTTGGTGCAAAAATGTACAATATATTGTATATATCCATTTATATATCAAATCCATCTGATTCAGTTTTGCAAGAATTAAGTAATATAACTGGTGCTTTACCCCAGCCGTACATTCTCTTTGGCGATCAATTGTCATCACATATCTTTTGGTAGTTCCAAAAGCGATTGCAATGGCAAAATATTACTTGAAATCATAGATAAATACAATTTATGTTTTTTAAACAATGGCTCACCTACTAGACTGACCACACCAAATGAGTGCACAAGTGCAATTGATCTTACTATAAGTAGTGCTACTCTTTCTCCTCAATTAAATTGGAAAACACTTAATAGTACTTATGGCAGTGATCATTTCATCATCATGGTAGAGCTTTCATTACAACAAAAATTGAAACCAACTATAAAAAAAAAGACTTAAACGACAATTCACAGATGATCAGATTAAGTGGACTCAATTCAAAGATTCTGTTGAGTTAAATCTCACTACATACATACATACATACACATCACGCCTGATTCCCTGTAGAGGGGTAGGCAGAAATCACGGATCTCCATTTGTCTCGATCCTGACAGACAAAACTTTCGCTTCATTGACATTCATACATCCTCTCATACACTCTCGGCGGTTATAGGTACTCCTAACGTCACCTTTTTTCAATATAGCGTCTATCTGACTGTTATATGTCTTATTAGGCCGGCCCCTACGTAACCGCCCTTCCACTTCACTCATATATATTCCTTTTGTCAATCTGCTATCATTCATCCGCATAACATGTCCAAACCATCGAAGCATGCTCTTTTCAATCTTAGTCACTACATCTTCTTTCAAACCGCAACCTTCCCTTATCACACTATTTTTAATTCTGTCATTCAATGTTACTCCTAACATGCTTCTCAGTGACCGCATTTCGACGGCATTGATTCTACTTTCATGCTTCTTCATATATAGTACTAAATATATATATATATATATATATATATATTACTTTTATATTGTAGTAAAAATAATCAAATAGAACTAGGAGACGACTTAATAAAAATTATATAAAATTTCGAAAGTTTAGAAGCAATACTATTGTCTACTAAAAAATTGTTTAAGCAAAAGAAACGAGATAGCTGGAGAGATTTTTGCATCAGCATTAACCCTAACACTAAACCTAGCGAAGTGTGAACAAAAATTAGACGTTTTAGATCTGCTTTTGACTCTCAATACAAACCTCCAGTACTTCCTGATAATTTGATAGAACTTTTATGAATAAATTGGCACCACCATCAGCTCCTATGATAAATTTCTTACAGAATCCCTTACCCATTCTTAACTCCAGTCCAAGCAGTCTGAATGAACTTTTTTGTATTGAAGAACTAAAGGGCGTGATACGTCGTCCAAAGGATACAGCTCCTGAAATAGCTTCAAAACCCACCATAATACAATGGTTGTATATTAGACCTTACGTAATTAGACCTTAAACGCATCAATCAATGCTGCCAATGTAACCAAGCGAACGCGGTAGACTGACCGCCAAAACACCTGCGTTCGTAGCACTGATTAGCTGTATTAGGGGTGGGTATTTATACAATGTCAATGGTGTGTTATGCGAAAGATATTACATCGAATCAGAATAATGCTTGATCGGTTCTGACCATAATCCAAGTCATAAATACATTCATACACACAAATATAAATAAGTGAGAACGATGATTCCACGAACAAAATTGTATCTCTCTTATACCATACCGTCTCTGTACCTTACAAATAGAACACGATTCGATGTTTGGTCCCTTCAAACAAGTTATAATCATGTCCCATCTCGTTTTGGCGGGATCATTATTTATTTTCATCTTTTCGTTCACATTCGCAATTACTTTCAAACGAATTAAAATGTATGGAAACAAGGAATATTATGAAATTGTCAGATGTTACATTCTCAGTGGAGTGGTAGTATACAGGGCGCAGAGACTGTACCAATAACAGTCGCTGCCTCGGCTTTAGCGTATGGGAATACGAAACGCACAAATAACATCCGCGCAACGATTATTGCGGCAAATCAACGGCTCCTGGACCATGGACGATTTGTTCCCATTCGGGAGACTGTAGGGGGAGATCACAAATGCCAGTGGATGTTGCTGAACAGGTAAACGCTTTTAATTTGCTGTAAATATTGTTATGAGGGAAGGTTGCGGTTTGGAAAAGCGTGTATTAACTAGCATTAAAATGAGCAATCTTCAATGATGATCTTCAACTTGGACATGTTAAGCGGATACCGATTGTAGATTAACGAAAGATGGATGGGGTGGAATGGAAGTCAAATAGATGACATTTTGAAAACGGTGATGATAAAATTACCTATAACAATTATGGTTCTTATTGATGAAAATATTGTTTCGTTTAATTACAGGTTGTTTCGTTTTGTTTCGTTTCGTTAATTCTTCTTTGAGGAAGATATTCGTAGGAGCACAAGGGAGGCAGCTCGAGCTTTTGGTTTGACTCGGTATACGGTGTGGAATCTGCTTCATGACGAGAAAATGCACCCTTACCATTTCCAAAAGGTACAACTTAAACGCAGCAGACGCGACTCCTCGGATGGCGTTTTGCCGATGGTTGCTGGCCCATTCTAGCGCTATAACACTGTGGACTGATGAGGCGTTGTTCGCGAGGGTAAGGCTTTATAACCACCACAATGAACACTGGTGGTCATTGCGGAACCCAATGGCCACCAGGGATACGCATCATCAAGTACGCTTTAGTGCTAATGTTTGGGCCGGCATAGTAAAACATCAATTACTGGGGCCATATTTCATCGAAGGTCGTCTGACGGGTGTGACGTAACTCTTGTTGCTGCGGTAGGTAGTAGACCTTATGGATGACGTACCTCTGTCGGTACTGAGCCATAGGTACTTTTACTTCCAGCAGGATGGTGCGCCGCCCCATTACACCGGTACTGTTCGCGACTATCTGAACCAGAAATATGCCAATAATTGGATAGGTCGTGGAGGTCCAATTCCTTGGTCAGCTCGGTCCTCAGATTAGACGCCCTGTCATTTTTTTTCTGTGGGGCGAAATTAAACGCCGTGTTTACAGAGAAGAAGCGTTGAATCTTGAGGGCCAAAAATTCAAAATCAGACGGGCCTTCGATGATATTGATTGATTTGGCAGGAAAATAATATTCTACAAAGATTGCAAGCGAACAATCAAAAAAGCGCGCAGTAATGCATTGAGTAAAATGGTTTACATTTTGAGCGTTTACTTAAATACAATTAATCATTTTACGAATATTTTTTTATCATAAAAGTTTACACATTATACGTTTCGTATAGCTTTAGTGTTTTATTTCTTTTTCATACGACACGTTACTACATGTTAAATCGATACGATTCGTATTAGTATATTTTTTTACGTTTTACACCTGGAATGGAAGTCGTTTCTTTTTGTTAATGCCTAATAAATTTTATTTCAAAATTATAATTAGAATAATAAGTTTTCTTAAGCAGTTATGACAAGTTATTGTCATTTGCTTATGCCAACTGAACTTCAAATTATGCACTGGCATTTGTTTTCCTGTTGTAGAGTGACAGATCTAAATAGGAATATATATTATTTTCTGATAAATAAATATTTATGGGAAAGAAATAGATCTTGCCGGCTCAAGCAACAATCTAGCGGATTAAAAAAATTTCTTACATGCTGGACACAGATTCAATTTCTGGAACTACAAACTGGCGGTGTGCAAATAAGGAAGAATGCAACACAGTTCTATTACTTTGGATAATCTAAACCGAATCGTAAGAGGATCTCTTTATATTTGCTTGCCAGATTTTACCCAAAACGCCGTAGATAGTTAAATAGACGAATGTAAAGATTTAAAATGCAAAAAACTCGAACCAATACCACAAATATTTGAAAATTTTGGGACACTGCCCACTGCAAAAAGAACGTTGAAGATTAAATAAATTGTTGTACAAAGCTCGATACAATTACTAGAAAATAAACCCCTCCGGATGACCTCGTTTTCGATTCGCAACCAGCTGCTAATAAGATTTTTTATTTCTTGTTCGAAACTATGTGGTTGCGAATCAAGAGATATTTTTCCGTAACCACTACATGATATCCTGATGGTAAAATTTCGTAACCAGTTACGGCAAAAAACTTTTTATTCTTTATTCACAACCCAACATTTTTTATAACAATTGTATAAGAATATATCATCTGAAAAACAAGATAATGGCCACTACAACAATATCCCATAGACATCTTACCCTGACAATGCACTTCATTTATTGTGAAATACACGAGTGACATTAAGTGAGAATGGTTATTATTTTAATTTTAGGTATTCTTTTCCTCCGGAAGTTCTCGTCTGACAATCGCAACCAGCTGCTCATAAGGATTTCTTATTCCTTGTTCGAAATTATAGTCTATTTTTAAATAAGACTGCAAGTATGGCTACTTCTAACGTGCCTTCAACTTCATTTAACATATAGTTCATATCAACAAGCCGTGGAGGTTCGAAATTGCTGTTTGATGGACACCAGTACCATCGTAAGAAACCTTTCAGACCACTAGGTTGCTATTCAGTTTTATGTAGGCATCCCGTTATGTTAAATTGCAGTATGTTGAATTCTCATTTTATTGAATTTTTGAAAAGTGGGGAGTCCCATTATGTTGAATCCTAATAAGTTGGCTTCAATACTAGCGGAGGTTTTTTCTCGCATCTAATGATTTACTTGCAAAATTATTTACCTACACGCAAAATAGAAAAGGACATTGAATTTATTAAAAATCATAAGAAATGAAACAGAAGCTACTTATAAACGTCTTTTTGTAATTATAAAAAAGAGGCTCGGTGTTCACATTGCTAATTTTAAATGTGATTATGAATGGCCCAGATAAACGTGATGAAAACTGTTTTTCCACAAGTAAAAGTAACTGAATATTACCAACATTATAACAAAGCCACATGGAAAAAGGCGTAAGAACTAGGTTAGGCACGTCGAAAATCGAATCGTAGAGATTCCGAATATTAAAACCGGAAGAAGTATAGTACGACTATGTTCTTATTTCGTGTTGTTGCTTTCAAAACACATGGAAGAAGCTTGGTTGGAAATTCAAGATGCAGCAGATCCGTTGAATATGCAAGCATTTTTGTATAATTTTGAAGAACAATGGATACACAAAGGCCACCGTTTAATAAGTTGCGCTGGTGATGTACACCGAATTAACACGCAAAATCCAAAATCACCCAACATATTTCTTGTTCTCAGTGTATTAATGAAATAAGCTACTCGAATGACCCCATAATAACTAGCTCATATTTTTTAATTTTTTAGAAAAATCGATGAAACAGAGATATATTATTCGATCAAAAGTTGTCTAAACTAATCATTGCGTTGTGTCATCATTCCATTTCATGAAAAGAAATATTTTGTTCAGATTACGTTTTTGAGTTTGGCGGGAAATTTTTCTACTTTGCGTGTGAAGGTGAGTTTTGCAAGTAAATCATTTAGTTGCGAACAAAAAAATGCTGGTCTCCCATCGGCAACTATTATTATTATTAGCAACTGTTTACGAAACCCAGAACGGGGACGTCCAGAGGGGAAAACAAACCTCTTCTAGTAGTAAATCCAACTTCTAGAGAATTCAATACAATGGGATTCCTACATTCAAAAAATTCAACAAAACGGGAATTCAACACAGTGGTCCGGAAGGGTAAGAAAATTAACACGAATGAAAATTCTTTGTTGAAAAACTTCACTCACTCGTTCAATTCTGACAACTAGACGTCAGTCTAATGTCACTTTTGAACAAAAAATTTTTTTTGTTATTATTCAAAAAAAATTTCTAACCTTAAAAACTTTATTAGCGTGAGCACCCTATGATCTAAAAATCTTTCACATTAACCATGGCAAGGAAAAACTACACTTCCAGAGAGAGAGCCGAATTACTGGCTATCATTGAACAGTAAGTAGATACCTACCTATTTAATCATTTTGTTCTTACTACACTGCACTGCTTACTACTCAGTCCTTTTGAACCCTACACCGGTAATTGATTTACAAAGTAAGTTTAAAATTAATTAATAAACTTAATTAAATGTATGAGGTTTATGACTAAACAAACTTAGTTCAAGCATAGTTTACATAGCTCGCTAGTGAAAATGCTACGTGCTTCTGGAACGCTTGATGTATATGATATCTCCATCAATATACTGTTATCAATATGGCCAATAATAAGAGAGAAGCTGGTGATAATGGTAAATAATATGTTCACTGCTGGTGTCTATCCTGACGTATTAAAGTGCACTAGGGTATGTCCTGTGTATAAATGTAAGGGTGATAGAACACATATAGATAACTATAGGCCAATCACCATAGTACCAACAATTTCAAAACTAATTGAATCCATTCTGTCCCGCAACCTAATGTCACACCTTGAAACAAATAAATTGGTCAGTGACGCGCAATATGCTTATAGAAAAAACCGATCTTCTTCTCGTGCAGCCCATCGGGTCATATACTGCATTGTTACAAGTTTAGACGACAAATATAAGACTGCTGGCATATTTTGCGACCTGACAAAAGCGTTCGACGTTGTCAGGAGTGATATAATGCTTAGGAAGTTGCAGTGCTACGGTGTAAATAACTGTGTACTTAAATTGTTGGCATCGTTTCTATCTGAACGCAAACAATTAGTACAAATAAATGCAAATGGGCAGAAGATTAGGTCAACTGAGGGAGTCGTGACTATGGGTGTTCCACAGGGGTCGGCATTGGGAACGTCCTTTTCCTTACTTTTATAAACGACCTTGAGCGTTCCACAAGTGACGGGTTAATAACAATATTTGCTGACGATACGACCGTTGTGGTCTGCGCGAGGACTGATCGAGAGTTAAACGCGAAAATTGGGAAAATATATAACCAATTATGTGATTGGTTTTCTAGTAACGGACTACTGTTAAATGCCACAAAGTCCCTTTTGGTGCCGTTTACTATTAAATCCATGTCTGGCTCTGTGGATGTGTGCTCCCCTATACCCGTTGGCCAGACATGTAAATTCCTCGGTTTCTTGCTGGATTCGAACTTGAGTTGGAAGGACCATGTTCAATCTGTGTGTAACAGACTCGCCGGGGCGGTTTATGCCCTTCGGAAGCTGAAACATTTGGTTTCAGCAAGAGTGTTAAAGCAGGTATATTTCGCCCACTTCCACTCTATTATTACGTATGGAGTAATGTTGTGGGGAAATTCGCCTGATGCGCGCCGGGCGTTCCTACTACAAAAGCGTGCGTTAAGAACAATGTTAGGGAAAGGTCCCCGGGGAAACTGTAGAACCCACTTTGCAAAAGAACGTATCATGACGTTGGCTTGTGTTCACATATTTGAAACAATCAAATATGTGAGAGAAAATCTAAAGACATTTAAGCGTCGAACGGGTGGCGATAAAGTATTGCGAAACGCGGGACGCCTTGCTAGCGTGTCACGTCGAACTGGATACGGTTCCGGAATACCTCGGGTGATTTATACGGGAAAAAACTGACGACGAAGCGTTCTATCGCCGACTAAAGGGCTTTTTACTGGATTCTGAATACTACAGTGTAGACGAGTTTTTGAAATAATAACTATTTGATAATTATATTATAATTGTAATAACATGACAATTTAAATTTATTTATTCAAATTTAAATTGCTATTTTATATAATTTTATTCTTTATTTTTGTTAATTTATTATTATTTAATCATTAATTTTTATTCTGTTGTAAACCATGACATTAAGCATACAAAATGGTATGTTAATAACTAAGTATACCTATTTTTATATACGATAATTATCATAAAGTTATAAATTTATTTTTGACGATCATATAACACTCTCTGTATGCACATTGGAGCCTTTGTCAATTGTCATATAAATTGGTTATGTGTAATAAAAAATCTAAATCAATCAATCAATCAAAACTAATCTAATCTAATCATACATAACATACAAACCACTAATTAAATATTCATCAGTTGGGCTAGCATGAATTGCTCTATCACCGCGATAGACACTCTATCACCGGGTTTATATCATTTTAACACTCGCTTAAGCATGAACTTTATCACTTGTGATAGTATTCGTATTCTTTGGATCAGCTGATTTTAAAACGTTTACAACCTCGAAAAGTTTAAAAGTTTTGGGTTCTGGTTAAAAGTTTTTTATCATTGGGGTAAATACTTTAACTTATCCGTTTTAAATGGCGTTCGTTTATGGCTACATTTTAGACGAAAAAGAGGAGAGAAAGCTGCCACGCCGGCATATCAGGGACTCTCAAGATCCCTTCGATATGCCCGACGCTGAATTTCAGCGACTCTGGCGGCTTAACAAGCCGATGGCCCATCAAATAATTGAAAGATTACAAGCAGACCTCATACCGGGAAACGCTAAAGGAATCCCCGCTCATCTCAAGGCAAGCAATGCTTCATGTTTTATGCGTCTTATAAATTGAGTCAATAATGTTACTTGGATAACTTAACTTTTTCAGATTTTGGTCTCTGTGCGGTGCATTGCCAATGGGGGCTACCAAAGGCAACTGGGGCAAGATCATACAGTCTGCATGTCCCAAACCATGCTCAGCAAGGCTCTTGGACAATTCTGCCAAGCGGTGCATAGACGGTGGGTATTTCTTTAGCATCAAGATAAAAGAGAACATTATGAGGCATTGACAATAAAACTATATTTTTTGTTAGTTTATTTGCAGAGTGGGTGACCTTCCCAAGCACAGCCCGAAAGGAGAGCTGTGGCTGATGGGTTTATAGTTAAATATGGTGTTGATGGAGTGTTAGGACTAATTGATTGCACCCACATTCTGATTTTTCCCCCTAAAGGCATTAGACGGGCCATTTATAAGAATGCCGGGAAAGGATGCCATACCATAAACGTTCAGTTGGTATGTGTGATCATTTACTTATTCGTAGATGTAAATATCTTTTGAAGATAATTAATAACAAATATATTTCAGATTTGCGATTCCAACTGCCGGATCTTGCATGTAAATGCATGATTCCCAGGAAGGGTGCGTGACGCATTCATATAGCGCCAGTCTAATGCCAGAGGTGAGATGATACGCTTACACAATTTAAGTGTGGGCCCACCATATTTTCTGCTGGGTAAGTAAAACTAACTGACGCTTGTGTAAGTGTGTACTAGCCACCAAAAAGGGTAGAAATATTAACATTCAATTTATAATAACAAATTTTAAAAACCTAAAATATGTATCTTTTTGTCAAGGTGATGCAGACCACCCATTAGAGCCTTGGCTCTTAACACCCATCAGACGGGCTCAACCTAATTCTCCAGAGTACCGCTACACAATGTGGCACACGAGGGTGCGTAATCGGGTAGAGCGTACCAATGGTTACCTAAAAGGTAGTTTTAGGTGCTTAGGTATAGACAGGTCTTCTCCATTACAGCCTAGAAAAGTCAACATACATCATTAATGCCGCTTGTGTGCTTTATAATATGATGAAAAGTTTTGGGTTAGCATTACTTTATTTGTATGAATACTCTGAGCAAGAATCTGCAACATTTTACTTTGTGTACTAAAAGCTTTGACATTATTTTTTGTAGAACACCCATTATCTTTACAGAGTCCCTTTGATGAAGCAAGAGCAATATGAAAATGACAACCAAGTATATGATGGTCCACCTATGGCTCAGTATGCGAGGGTGCAAGAAAGGAGAACCCAGCTTATCGAAAATTAATTTGTATAGGCCATCCCTGATGATAGCCAATTCACCCGGTCATTAAATTAAAACATACTGAAAACTAGTTTTTTTTACGTTCTTTTTTAAAAATATGCTTAATGTTATGTTTTATATGTTAAGATTTAGATAATTTGGATTTTATTATTTTGGTAACGCTATCGGGATGATATCGCCAGAGATCCGATCCGCAATTTGTATGAAGTCAACTCAGCGTATTTGTATGAAGTAAGCAAAGTTGTGTGTGTATACTTATTAAATAAATAAATTTAATTTTCTTGGATTAAAAAGTTTTTATTAGATGGAAGTACAATTCAATTAATCACAATGCCCCTTGGCAATACTGAAATTAAACAATTTAAATAAGGGATATGTTGAAAATAAGATGAGTGGGAAGGTAGCCCACAAGATTCCATCAAGAACCTGATTAGGTCATTAAGGAATCGTCTTCGGGCTGTAATTAGGGCTAGGGGTGGCAACACAAAATATTGATTAAAAATGTTCAAGATCAAAAAAAGATTATTCTCAAATTTTTTGTTTTAATATTTCTGATTCCCATTTCCGTATTCCTTCCTTTTTCCTTACTCCTTCACTTAAACCATGACATTCCCTGAAATAAGGGGGTAAATTAAATGGATATGATATCAATTCAAAGCTTACAGTATAACCTTTAAAATGATACCCATTTTCATTAATATTCATTAGTCATTTAGTCTTTAAGATCGCTCGTAGCAAATCTCAAGTAGGTGATTCCATAGTTTTGCTCGCGAGTGTAGATAATGACCGTTATGTCGTGGCTAACATTCCAGGTTTTAATTCAAAAAAAGTATAAATCAACCTTTGCTGTTGATAGAATAAGGCCTTGGATAAATGTAGCAGATAATGAAATATCCATGCAATCATCCGGATCTGATAACGAATCTTCTGACACTAATGGTTAAGGTTACACTTACATCCATATATAATGGTTTTTCTAAACTATGAATGATTTCATTTATGTATAAGGGTAGTACATTTTAGCACATTATTGTCGTTATAAATAAGATTCATGTAGTGTTAGGTTATCTTTTGTAGTAATGACTTTAATCTAAGCCTAAATAATGTTGTGTTTAATAACAAGCAAATATTGTGATTGTTGTGCTCCGGAGGAAGCACAAAGGAGGACGGCCGAATGTTGAGATTTCTGAAAAATATATGATTTTTAAACTCCCGCCATTGTTGTTAAGTTGAGCTGTGTTCGCAACTGTTGAACTGTGTTTGCGATTGTTGCAATTCGATAGATTGTGTTACCATATTTTTGTCACTATGTTGTCGCTTTTGCAGTAGATCAAAAAAGAAAGATGGCGGCCACGCCCCCACAAGAATAGGTATTCCTGATTGCCATCTAAACTTACCATTATTCTGTCAAATAGTTTTTAAAACACTTTTGTCTGCTTTTGAGCTAATTACTTAAGTCATAAGACTAAGAAATTTAAGAATGAAATCGAACGCGTAACAAGATTGTCTCTGATTGGTCAAATCAGTTTTGGCCAACATAACTGAAAGCATCCTTGTTCCGCGCTCGAGAGTCAAATCCAGTCCGTTTGTAACCACTGAGAAGAATAGTGGAATTATAAACCCGTGTATCATCTCAAGCAGTGATTTATTTTACGATTTTGAGCAAAATTACTCGAAATGTAAAAATTTATATCCTTACTGTCTTCCCTGATCATCGCTACGCTCCAATAAGTCGAGTCCAAAAGCAACTAGAGGAAAAGTGAAATTAAAGTCAGTGTGCCAATCCCGACAGAGACATTTTCTTATAGTATGCATTTTTTTGGTCATAGCTCAACGTGTCCATTACGAGTCCTGATCGACCAGTAGCCGTAGGACTCGAAGACGTGCGTGAGACTTCTTCGGACCTGGGAGGTCCTGTAGCTGTGATTGCAGCGGTTTGATGACAGCTTGATTAGGGGCTAATTCGGGGTGAGTGAACTTCTTGATAACTTAGCTTAGAAACGGTTAGGTAAGAAGTTTCTGTCTTCTATTTTATCATATCAGCTAAATATTCATAAATGTCCGTCTCCAACTATTCCAGGTTGCATCCAGCCCTGGGTTTGGTGCCGACTTAGCCTGGACTCGTTCAGCTTTTGCCGTGCCGTATCGTTCGCATATCTTAGTATTTTTAATCTAAGCAAACCCTTTAACTTGCCGCAATAGCTAGGTACGGCTTTTTCTCTCTTTATCGGCAGTGCAGCGGGAACACGCAAGACATAATTTTGTAATTTTAAATATTGTGAGATTTAATAAGGTGTTTAAACCACTTGTTTAATGCTAAGTCAAGCAGTCGATTCACAATCAGCCAAAAATACAGTCCACTACATCAACCACACTTTTTCCTTCATGGTCCTATCATCGGGAGTGGATCAGTTCTGCAACGACGGCAAGAACTTAACTGCAATAGTAGTGGCAAAAGCGAAAACGTGGCAATCGTTATTCTGCGGAGTGGAAGCATCGTGACTACAACACGATATCTAAGAAGATTATCATATTCTGTGCAGGGCGAACTGTACAAGTGAAACACAATGACGGATAGTAAGGAGGAGATCAAGCAATTGATTCGCAAACGAGCTACGATCCTTTCAGGCGACTTAGGTCTATATGGAAAAATTACTAGGTAGACAAATGACTAGGACGTGATATTTTCAAGAAATAAAATTGAAGAAATGTATTATTAACTAGTTAAGTATAAAAATGACGACATTTAAAAAAGTCAAAGACGTTTATTACCTACGTATAAAAATGACGTCATATAAAATCACTTTTTCAGTCATGCATGAGTCTTTCAAATTAAAATAGATTTGTATGTAGTATTATCTTTCCTATCTCTATAGTGGGTGATAGACGTACGTACTTAAAGTACGCGGTTTTTAAGATCGCGAACTTACTCGGCTCGACGTTAGTGACACACGTGAAGCTTACTCATTGTGTGTTCCGATGTCTTCGACAGAAGAAGCTTTGTGTTATTTAGGAATTATATCGTATTACATTTTAAAAACTAAAAAAATAGACTAAGTCGGAAAGTGTGGGTAAAGAAATGGCTTACGAAAAGAGAGCGTTTATCACATGTGAATTTAATAATAATAATAATAAGCTTTATTCATAAAAACACATTGTCATACGCAGACAGGAAATTAAAAAAAGAAATCACTCATTTTGAGAAGTTTCTGAATGAAAATTAACAAAAATAGCAATTTACATCTTAAGTATCGATGCTCAAAACGCGAATGACAAGCGTGCGCGTCCACGGACTGGCGGAACAAAGTGGCGGCTCGCGGCTCGTAGTGCTGCCACACGCACGAGCCAAGACGAGCTACGAGCAAGATTTCAAACCTGTTGGATCGACGACAATTTTGCGCGGCGGTTTTAAAGTACGCGTACTTACGGTGACACACAAGCGAAAAAGGTCGTCGAGCCATAAGTACGCGTACTTGCTCGTACGTCTATCACCCCTTTAAAGAGGTTTCCACCTTCATGTTAAGTATCTATGATATGAAGTGTCACTTTGTCGTTATGATAAATTTATGACAGTGACATTTGATTTTATTTCAAAAAGAAATCGCACAAATAATGGATAAAGAATTAATTATTACAAAAAACCAGAAAAACAAACCTACCCTTATCGAAAATGGGCACAGGTACAATTTGGACGGCAAAAACCCTACAAGCAAATCTACTCGATGGAGGTGCGTATATAGAGAGTATTGTACAGCTTCCATAACATTAAATACAGACCAAACGAAAATAATTCGTAGAAGCAATCATACTTGCAAAGGGAATAGGAGGAAAAATAATGAATACATGGCCATGCGAAAATGTAAGGATGAACTACGTAGTGATTTGGTATCCGTACAGGAAACATATGAAAAATATATGGAACCTTTAAAAAAGGAGCGTCTAAGTTACATTGATGAAATGCCCGAGTTTCCTCAGGTAAAAGATGGATTACATAAACTAGTTAAAAGAACTCTAGAATCTGATAAATTAATTTACAAGAACTTGAAAGATGTCAAAATTCCACGTGGTTTGTCTGATGGATTTATAGTTGCCGAAGATGGAGTAGAAAAAAAAACCTAATATTTTCGTCGTCGGTGTCGAGAGATTATATCGACACGTTTTATAATGATGAAAGTTACTTTGGAGATGGGACTTTTAAAGCTTGCCCTAAACCGTTTTATCAGATATACAGTATACATTTAGATTTGGGATTGTTTGAGAAAGGGGTTTTCTCATATAGGTACTGGCCACTTTACTCTATGATCTGGTTGCTGTACCTTTGAATGGTTGGTTGTCATGTTTTTTGTTGTTTGAAGTTTCTTAGGAAAAAATCTGTACAGCATACAGATTCTTTTAATATACGAAACCGTATATACATATCATTATCATAATGAATAAAGTGCTTAAATGAATCCAACGTAATTTGTGTCACTGCACCACCCTGCTATCATCCCTAACAGGGATCAAGTGTAAATAGAGTACCCGCCACATACGGTGGCAGTAGCCAAACTTGGAACTAAATTTGACGTTTCCGCCATTGCGTGTTATTTTGTATGAAAAGTAAATTTAGTATTACCAGCGTTGTGTTTTTTGCCCACTCTTTGTAATTTTTATGTTTGTTAAGGGTGATTATAATAAATTGATTTCCGGAGTTTCTTGTTAGTTCTTCTCCAAGCTAGGGTCTCCGCTGATCTAACCTCGGTAAAAAATATGTAAAGACAATGCTCAGTGCCATGTTTGAAATAATAGTTTTAAGAGATTCGCGATTTATACTCATGATATAAGATATAAGGGTGTGTATAAGATTGATTGCAGCTGTGGGAAATCCTATGTCGAACAGACTAAACGGTCTATTGCGGACAGAGTGAAGGAACACATAATATATGTAATATATAATAAGAAGGATAAGTCCCGTTAATTATTAATCATGTTTGAAATAGTATAATAAACATATTTTGACTTTGATATATTAATTTGTTTTATTTGAGTTTATAGCTCTGCAACCAAAGATCGTTACAAATGAAACCTATAATGTTTCGAGCCGTATGGCACAGTGAGTGCTAGTTTTGGCGTGTTTACTGGTAACACTGAATTACGCGACTGTGGCGACGCCTCCAACTGCCACCGTATGTGGCGCGATCTCTAGTAATAATGTAGTTCCAGTAGTTTATGGTTTGCTGCCAAATAAGAGTGAAAATACGTATATATGGTTCTTTACCTTATTAAAAAAAAAATTGGGCGTGAATATAAAAGAATTTATATGCGATTTTGAAGTTGCCGTTATGAATGCCGTGATGAATGTTTTCCCAGAAGCGAACATATTTAGGTGTTATCATAATGAATAAAGTGCTTAAATGAATCCAACGTAATTTGTGTCACTGCACCACCCTGCTATCATTCCTAACAGGCTTATGGGCCCAGAAGATTCTAGTAGCACTGTAGATTGTGTGCATACTGGAAATATGAATTATAATTTACAGTTCGATAAGGTGGATGGAAGCTCTAATTATTCTACTTGGAAATTCCAAATGGAATTATTTCTAATTGATGCAGATTTGTGGGAATACACGAGTGTAAGTCCTGATGCTAAGGATGCCGGATCGGTGAGGAAAGATCAAAAAGCTAAAGCAAAAATATGTCTTTCAATAAAAACGCATTGCCTAGTGCACGTCAAAAACTCAAGAACTGCAAAAAAAGCGTGGGAGTCACTAAGAGATGCCTTTGAGGATAAAGGACTGAACAACCGGTGTAGACTACTATCAAGGCTAATAGGTTACAAGCTGGAAAAGTTTACAACTGTACGAGAGTATGTGACAGCGATAATGTCAACATCTCAAGAGCTATCGGATCTTGGGAAGGAGATGGATGACGAACTTTTGGCCGCTTTAATGCTGCAAGGCCTAACAAGTGCGTTCCAACCAATGCGACTGGCTATCGAAAATAGCAACATGGCGTTGACCACAAACTATGTGAAGTCAAAACTATTTCAAATGGAAGAAGTTTATATGTCATCAGAATCTAACAGCATATCGCCTAATTCTGCTTTGCTTTCATCAAAGCAAAGAGGTAAGAAACCATTTGTAACAAAAACAAATCAGAAGAAAATAAGATGTTTCATATGTGTTGGTCCACACAAGGCAGCAGTATGTCCACAGAAATCCAAGAAGCAGAAGGAAGCTTTGAGTAGTACGATATTTGCTATGACTGGACATCGTGAAGGTGAATGGATTCTGGATTCCGGAGCATCTACACACATGACAAGCAAAAGACAGTGGCTTAGACATTATAAGCCAATGGATCGTATTCTCGTAACTTGTGCTAATGGAGAAAAGGTATATGGAGAAGGACGAGGTACTGTACTTTGTGAGTCGACTGGATTGACTGTAAGTGATGTCATGTATGTTCCCAGGTTATCAACTAACTTGATGAGCGTAAGTGCTATAGCTAGGAAGGGTCATGTGTTAGTATTTGATGCGATGGATGCAACGTGTATAAAAGTAACGAATGTAAGATAAGTGGTGTCCACAATCACGTGGAGATACCATGCTGGCCGCGGTCAGTGCTCTTGGCCACAGCGTCAGAATGCTGACGCCAACCACAGGAAGATGCAGTCGGACATTGGGGCCACCAAGAATGCTGACTAGGATTCGGCGCAGTGACGGTGATGGCAGTGGTGCAAGAGTGCAATTCAGCACATGCAGCGGCAGCAGCTCCGAGCCCGCGGGGAGGCGGCGGCAGTAGCATTGACGTCAATCACTCGTTATCGATTATTGTATATAAAGACTGATATTTTAATCAATAAACTAGATCGTTACGAACCTTGTAGCGTTCTCATTTCATCATTTCACCTCTCTTCCCGTAGTGGCAAAGACACCTTCAGTCTCAAATGGTGGCGCTGAGTCTTGCTCACCAGCTACGGGAAAATCCTCATACCTAAACCTTTGATCCCCCAACCTAGGCTCCCGGCCGCGCCTTTAGGTCTAGAGGCGTAGCTTTCCCTACCGTTAGGCACTACACACGACTAGGCACACTTTATGTCTGGTGGCTCCGGCTGCCTCACATCCACGCGCCGCACGCCTGACACACCACTCCGCACTTATTATATATAAGTATAAATTGAGGTTAGGCTATAGGGACTTAGGGCCAGTCAGGTACACACACCTTATTGGTGGCTAGGTTCGTTTATAGGCTATCCCCCATATCTTCCCACACTGCAGGGTCGGGACCCCTCTGTCACGACTCTGCGGTGTGTCCATGGTCCTTCGGTTAATTAATTTCCACCCCTATGGTGATACTATTTTATTGTTTGAATTTGAATAATTAATTAAATAATAACTTAATTTTTTTTAATACTTTAATTTAACTTTATTTTAACTTAACTTTGAATATATTTTAACTTAACTTTACTTTAACTTAACTTTAAATAATAATTAAACTAAAACCGCGGTGAGGACTCGATATCAAACGCGTGGGGATACTTAGGGTAGAGGATAGTTTTGGTGGTCACAAGGTCACGGCTCGGTGTATCAACCGCATCGGGTTGTGGTTTTGTTAGACTCGATAGTACGTGCTGAATTCAGTAGACATCTCTCGCCGGGTGCGAATTGGTTAGTTGGCTTGCCACAAGCAGCATCCCCCAACTAGCAGAGTAGTCGCATAACCCGGGCCGAGGGGTGCAGGAGACAGCAGTACTTGCTAGGTTCGTTATTAGCTGTAGGATAGGGGCAGAAGACGTTTGAAAACGTAGAGAAGAACGAAAATGGAAGCGGAAAACATAAACAGCCTCCTACAGGAACAAGACTACTTCAATACAGAGCTCAAGAAGTTACTGAGTAATGTAAAGAAAGATGGAGTGGCTAGACGAACCCTGAAGTACATACAATCAAGACGAAAGACAGCGGGAGAACTGTACTAATCTGCAAAAAACATCCACATAAACATTGAGAATGACCCAATCCTGGAAAACCATGAATACACGACGAGAGACTTCTTCAAAAACGAAATACATAAGAATTATCAAGCAATCATGCACGTACTCAATGAATATGAAAAAGATGTATACCTGGACGAACAAAAACCCTCCACTGGTGAGCATAGCAAACCAGAGGGAATATCTCTGACGAATTACACTCCTCAAGGAAACACAAAACAAGATGACTGGCAGAAATACATGTAAACATCCAACATACGCACATGCAAGCACCGGGGTAAAAGTATGGAAGCATGTATTACTGATAACGTTACTAGTAATACAACTAGTTATTGGAACGCTAGCGAATTACACAATTAGAGGAATACCATCTGGAATATACGTAGAAGAACTGGGACTTACGACAGTTAACAGAGGAATTTTTCGCGTAGAAACCTATTGTTCAAGAGAAAAAATAGTTGACGATAAAAAAGCAATTCAAGATGTAACGAAACATTTCAAAAATATGTGCCGAAAAGCAAATCATGACGGATATCAAACCCACTGTGATGAATTTTATCAGCACTTAGAAGAAGAACAAGTCAAGTTTGAAACAATAGTACAATATCTATCGGACTTAGAACACACAAGATGGAAACGAGATCTGCTAGGGCAGTTTATGACATCAATCTTCGGAGTAAACGATGAAGTGTTTAAGGACATTGATGCACTTCAAAACAACCAAAAACAATTGATCGAGGCAGCGAATCATCAAACCCATGTCATGTTGTCTACTATAACAACCAATCAAACGGAACAACGAATACAAAGCAAACTTAACAGATTTCAGAATAAAATAAACCAAGCAATAGAGTACCTACAAAGTGTAAATAAGTACTTGAAACATGAAGAAGAAAATCAACTTGCAATACAAGTGTTACAGGCGTTCAATCTAGCAAACAGCTACATAACGGAAATAACATAGCACTACGAAGGATTGGTAAAAATATTTCTGGAAAAAGCATCAATATATAGTATCTTATCACCGAGAAGCATTCGAGACTTAATAACAGAAAAGAACACTGAAATGCCAAATAATATAAAAATTGTGCAAACACCACTTCTAGACACAAAAATAACAGAGAACGATACTCACATACAAGTCTCTGCATATTTTCCGATACACGAAACATCAAAATATCGTAACACAACATACATTTTTGGGGATAAACTATCACGCAGAAAAATATTTTGAGCTCACGCATGAAGAATTCAAGTCATGCATACAAAAACAAAATGGCTACATATGTAATCCTGTCGCTATCACAATGATGCAGCTTCATAAGAACTGCATTATGGACATGATATTTCAGACTAACAACGACAACGAAACTGAGTGTCACACAAATAGCTACACGCCAGCTAACGATGTAACATGGAAAAAGATGTACATAGCAAATACATGGCTAATCATTCCGAAAAAGAAAACAACAATATCAATCATCTGTGTTGGACAGCGCCAAGCAGCCTTAATCGATGACATAAGTATCATTCAAATATCAGAGAATTGTATAATTAAAACAAAAACAGTTTGGTAACAGCCACACGAAGTGAAACCTCAACAGCAGTGACATCCTACTTAAAACCGATAAACTACACGATTAACACCGATTTAAAGAAAATCGCTAATGACAATATATCAAAGGAAACAGTCTTGGATATTACTCACAACTTATTACAAAACGAATTACAAACTGAACAAAACTTATCGAAAGAACTAAAAAACACCGTCTGGTATCAGTTCTCGTCACCTAACTCGGTCAATATAAGTTTATTAATAGTAACAAGCATATTAGTCTTAACTTTAGTTATTTTTTATGTTAACAGGTATAGAAAACGGAAACGGGACGACGTGCAGCGAGTGGCGGGCGAAATGCTGATGCGCGACATCTGCAGCCGCCCCCGCCGGAGGAGACCGGCAACCTTGGAGCCTGCAGCCACGCAGCCGGACACCCCTCCACCTGCCACACCACAAAGGCAGGTGACCCCGGGCAGCCTTTACCAGATGCAATCCATCTCTGCCGGGGCCCAAAATGTCCACAATCACGTGGACATACCGCGCCGGCTGCGGTCAGTGCTCTTGGCCACAGCGTCAGAATGCTGACGCCAACCACAGGAAGATGCAGTCGGACATTGGGGCCACCAAGAATGCTGACTAGGATTCGGCGCAGTGACGGTGATGGCAGTGGTGCAAGAGTGCAATTCAGCACATGCAGCGGCAGCAGCTCCGAGCCCGCGGGGAGGCGGCGGCAGTAGCATTGACGTCAATCACTCGTTATCGATTATTGTATATAAAGACTGATATTTTAATCAATAAACTAGATCGTTACGAACCTTGTAGCGTTCTCATTTCATCATTTCACCTCTCTTCCCGTAGTGGCAAAGACACCTTCAGTCTCAAATGGTGGCGCTGAGTCTTGCTCACCAGCTACGGGAAAATCCTCATACCTAAACCTTTGATCCCCCAACCTAGGCTCCCGGCCGCGCCTTTAGGTCTAGAGGCGTAGCTTTCCCTACCGTTAGGCACTACACACGACTAGGCACACTTTATGTCTGGTGGCTCCGGCTGCCTCACATCCACGCGCCGCACGCCTGACACACCACTCCGCACTTATTATATATAAGTATATATTCAGGTTAGGCTATAGGGACTTAGGGCCAGTTAGGTACACACACCTTATTGGTGGCTAGGTTCGTTTATAGGCTATCCTCCATATCTTCCCACACTGCAGGGTCGGGACCCCTCTGTCACGACTCTGCGGTGTGTCCATGGTCCTTCGGTTAATTAATTTCCACCCCTATGGTGATACTATTTTATTGTTTGAATTTGAATAATTAATTAAATAATAACTTAATTTTTTTTAATACTTTAATTTAACTTTATTTTAACTTAACTTTGAATATATTTTAACTTAACTTTAACTTAACGTCCAAGTGGCAAAGTTCTTGTTAAAGGAATAGAAGACAAAGGTATATACAAACTAGATGAGTGTTGTTTACAAAAACGGCTCTAAACACTACGTCAGAATGCAATGATTCTCTTGAATTATGGCATCGTCGTATGGGTCATCTAGGTGTTCGCAATCTTCTTCTTTTGAGAAACAGGATGGCTACTAGAATTAGTTTTTCTAGCAATAATTCTAAATTACCTTTTCACTGCATCAATGGTTTTCATTCTTGATGTTTATTGTTATTGTTTGTGTGTTAATGTAATTAGTGCAGTTTTGGTGCAGTGAATAAAGTATTTTATTTCTTTCTTTCTTTCTTTAAATTACAATGTGAGTTCTGTTTAAAGGGTAAACAAAAAAAGCAATCAGTGAAAAGAAACCAAGGAACTAGGGCAACGGAATCATTAGAGTTAGTACATTCCGATGTGTGTGGTCCAATTAATGAGAAATCATTTGGTAAGAGTCAATATTTTTTTACTTTTATCGATGACTATACACGAAAAACTTTTGTTTATTTCTTACGAAAGAAATCTGACGTGTTTAACTGTTTTGTCGAGTTTAAAGCCCTGGTTGAAAGGCAAACTGGACATAAGTTAAAAGCTCTCAGAACGGATAATGGCAAAGAATTCGTAAACAAACAAATGGAGGATTTTCTGAAACGGTATGGAGTGAAGCACCAGCTGACGGTTGAGTACACTCCACAACAAAATGGCGTTGCGGAAAGAGCGAACCGCACAATCTGTGATAAGAGCAGGTCAATGCTCCAAGAAGCAGGCTTGGACAAGCGGTTTTGGGCAGAGGCTGTTCATCACGCAGTGTTACTGAAAAATAGATCACCAACGGTTGCAGTAAAAAATAAAACGCCAGAGGAGGCGTGGACTGGTAAGAAATGTAATTTGAGCAACATAAAAGTGTTTGGCTGCAGAGCTTTTATGCATATTCCTGTCCAGAAGCGGACTAAGTTCGATCCCAAAAGTGTAGAGTTAGTTTACGTAGGGTTTGCAGATGATGTGAAGGCATACAGATTGGTTGATCCGAAAACTAACAGAGTATTCAAAGCAAAGGATGTGGTATTTTTTGAAAACCAGCCATAGCGATCCTATAGGCAAGAGTATTCGGTCAGAGAAAGTTCAGTTAGTCCATTTATTCAAGACGAGCTTGATGGGACAACAATAGTAAGAAGGCCTTCACTTCCTGTAACTGATGAAGAAGATGTTCAAGAATGTCAACCTATTGTAGTAGAAGAAGATTCCCCACAGTCATCGTCAGGTGAGCCTTCTCATGTTGAAACAGAGAACTGATTGGAAGAATCAGAACCTACCGTGGAAGATCCTCTTCTAGTACCTAGACCAGATGAAGATGTTAGTGACGAACCTGACGATTTTATGTCACCGGATGAATGTATACAAGAGACTGAAGGATCTAGGAGATATCCTTTAAGAGACAGGAAACTCAAACAGTGTCCAGACAATGAACTATATCACACAGTGGATCATAATAAGGAACCAATTACCGTCAAAGAAGCATTGTCAGGTAAAAATAGTGATAAGTGGAGAGCTGCGATTCAGGAGGAGTTAAATGCTCTCAAGAAGAATCAAACATGGACTCTTGTAAAACCTCCCAAGAAGTGCAACATAATTGATTCTAAATGGATATTTAAAATCAAAGAAGAGGGCGGAAATAGACGTAGATACAAAGCACGATTAGTGGCGGGAGGTTTCACTCTAAGATGGGGTATTGATTACAACGAAACTTTTTCACCTGTCGTACGTCATAGTTCATTGAGGTTGTCAATGGCTTTAGCTAGTAAGTTTGGACTGAAGATTGACCAGATGGATGTAAAAACAGGCTTCCTTAATGGGAATCTTAATGAAACTGTTTATATGAAACAACCAGAAGGTTTTGAAGACAAACAAAAGAAGGATTTTGTATGTCAGCTTAATCGTTCTCTTTATGGACTAAAGCAAGCACCCAGGGAGTGGAATAGTAAACTGGATAGTGAATTAAAGAAACTTGGTTTTCAGCAGTGTACGCTGGAACCGTGTATCTACACCAGATCGAAAGAACAGAAGATTATCATACTAGCGGTATATGTGGATGATCTTTTAATATTTTGGGACGACGAAGAGGAGCTTCATAAAGTCAAGACTGAACTTAATACAAAATTTGAAATGAAGGATCTTGGAGAAGCTGATATTATCCTAGGTATGCAGATAACTCAAACTAAAGATATGATCAAAGTTGATCAAGAAAGATATATTGAAAAACTGCTGAAGACCTTCAGGATGGAGGACTGCAAAACAGCAGCAACTCCAGCAATGGCTGGCTGTCATTTTAAGAAGTCAGAGCATAAGCCAGACGACAGGATTCCATATCAAAACCTGATTGGATCGTTGATGTACCTAGCAGTGTGTACGAGGCCAGACATAGCGCATGCAGTGAGTACTCTAAGTCAGTACAACACCTGCTATAATGAGGAGCATTGGAGCGCGGCCAAACGTGTGCTCCGTTATTTAAAAGGAACTAAATCTCATGGCATAGTGTTTTCAAAAGGATACAAAGCTGATAGTTTCATCAAAGGTTTTTCAGATGCGAGTCACGGAGGTGACGAAGACAGGAAATCTTGGACCGGTTACGTTTTTATAGCTCAAGAAGATGCAATCTGCTGGCAAAGCATCAAGCAGAAGACAATTGCACTATCTACTGCCGAGGCAGAATACGTGGCTATGTCCGAAGCAGCTAGAGAAGCAGTGTTCCTTAGAAGGCTAGTTGCAGAAATCACAAAAAATAAAGAAGAACTAGTGCCTATATTAAGTGATAGTCAATCTGCAATTGCTATTGCAGATAACCCAGTACATCATCAGAGGACGAAGCACATAGATGTAAGATATCACTTTGTTAGAGAGGCAATTTTTAATAAAGAAATATCTGTTATGTACGTTGCGACTGATCGAATGGTTGCAGATGCATTGACTAAACCTTTAGCGAAAGGAAAGTTTGTATGGTGCATAAAAAAATGATGGGCATGCAAACTGAGTGAATTTTTAGTATTTTTTTTTTAAAACATTCAAAGTTAAGGAGGAGTGTTTGAGAAAGGGGTTTTCTCATATAAGTACTGGCCACTTTACTCTATGATCTGGTCGCTGTACCTTTGAATGGTTGGTTGTCCTGTTTTTTTTTGTTTGAAGTTTGTTCGGAAAAAATCTGTACAGCATACAGATTCTTTTAATATACGAAACCGTATATACATATCATTATCATAATGAATAAAGTGCTTAAATGAATCCAACGTAATTTGTGTCACTGCACCACCCTGCTATCATCCCTAACAGGGATGAAGTGTAAATAGTAATAATGTAGTTCCAGTAGTTTTTGGTTTGCTGCCAAATAAGAGTGAAAATACGTATATACGGTTCTTTACCTTATTAAAAGAGAAATTGGGCGTGAATATAAAAGAATTTATGTGCGATTTTGAAGTTGCCGTTATGAATGCCGTGATGAATGTTTTCCCAGAAGCGAACATATTTGGGTGTTTTCACCATTTTCAAAAGGCTATAAGAAAGAAGGCCGAGGATATTGGATCATACTTTAAAACCAGGGAAGGAAGGAAACTGATCCGATTAATATGTAATTTACCTCTAATACCTGCGGAGAACATGTCGGAAGGATGGACTTCAATTCTCAACACTGTTGAAGAGAACAATGAAATAAAGCAATTTAAATATTATTTTTTGAAATATTGGATGAACAAGTATCCATTGTCCATTTTAAGTTGCTCTACTAACAGACATAGAACAACGAAATTAGTTGAAGGGTGGCACAGGCGGCTGAATGCGAAAATCCCTAAGCGGCCGACTCTGTTTCGTTGTATCAAAAAGATTAAACAAGAAGCCACACATTTTGACTACAAAATAAAGAATAGTTTGTATTTTTCTGAAAAGAAAAACAGAAGGAATAGAGACATAAAACGCACAAAAAATTATTTAGAACGACTACAGGGGAAGGAAATGTCACCACTTCAGCTTATTCATAAAGTTGTTGATTTTAGGCGAAGGTATATGTAGATACCTGTTACTTACTGGAGGTACAGCCTGTGCCACGTGCGGCGTTACCTTTTTGAGCGAAATTAGACCTTACTGCATATTTAATAAGGAAACGCGGGGTAACGCCGCACGTGGCACAGGCTGTACTAAACTAAATATCATATTTTTGTGTTACTTAAGCAAACAGAATAAAATTTATTTTGAGATTTATTTCGTTTCAAGCCAAATAAAATAATGTTTTTGTAGAATAACGCAGTTTTATTAAACACCTAGGGTTAATCATTAGCTTATATCATATTCCTGTCATAAAATAATTATTCAAAAATGTTTCAAAAAATTAAGAAGGTTTACAGCCTTTAGTACGAACTAAAAGTGCCCGTAGCCCCTCTATCAGATATAACACCACCAAATGAAATATCATTAGAAATACGAATTTTTGAAGATACTTGAAAAT
Source organism: Leucoptera coffeella (assembly GCA_030578115.1). Taxonomy (NCBI): domain Eukaryota; kingdom Metazoa; phylum Arthropoda; class Insecta; order Lepidoptera; family Lyonetiidae; genus Leucoptera; species Leucoptera coffeella. The sequence continues at coordinate 241,525 of JAMBLF010000462.1, forward strand.
GTCTCCTCTCGTCGTTATTGACATTTTTATATATTGTCATTTTGTTAATATCGTCATTTTTATACCTCGGCATAAATTAACCTTCGGCAATATAATTTCACAAATTCGTCATTTATCTACCTAGTATTTTTTCCATATAGACCTAAGTCGCCTGAAGGTCGCAAGGTCAAAGGGCAAGTCACTAGAGTCATAAATCTGTTTAAGGACAAGGATACCTTCGAAGATCAAACAAAGAGTTGGAAGGAGTTCTGTACGACACAAGAGAAGGAGAGTATGTGGGATGGCATCTACAGAGTCATCAGGAGAACGGCCAAGAGACAAGAGGATTCGCTACTCAGAGACCAAGCGGGCAATACATTGAGCCCCAGCCAGTCGGCGAATCAATCAAACAAATCGAAAAAAACGTTTTACCCGGAGGACTATTTAGCCACAGATAAGCCAATTCAGCCTTAGACTCTTAGCCACAGAAATCCGACGGAATGCGAGTGGAACAGTATGGTTAGACGCCCTGGAATTGTCTGCTGATGACCCTCCCTTTACCCAAGGCGAGTTGGATATGGTCTTAAATGTACAAAATCCAAAGAAGGCGCCCGGCCCGGATGGGTTTACAGCGGACATTTGCGTAGCAGCAATAAGAAGTGACTGGGAGTTGTTCCTTGCTGTGGCGAACAAGTGCCTGACATTAGCGCACTTTCTGAGACAGTGGAAGATCGCCCATGTCATCATACTGCGGAAACCAGGGAAGTCGGATTATACACACCCAAAGTCGTACAGGCCTATAGGTCTGCTGTCAGTACTCGGAAAAATACTGGAGAAACTGATGATAGGCACTGGCACCTTTTGCCAACTCTTTGCAAGACCCAATATGGTTTCCTGTCCCAAAGAGGTACTGAGAACTCCCTCTTTGATATGCTGAGATTTGTAAGAAAGGAACTGGACAGTAAAAGGTCGGTTCTCATGGTCTCACTTGACATCGAGGGAGCTTTCGACAACGCATGGTGGCCGGCGCTAAAGAGAGAACTGCTTAGGAAGAAGTGCCCGAGAAACTTGTGTGCGCTGGTCAGTTCGTACTTCGGTGACCGGAAAATCAGGGTCAATTACGCAAGATCAGTCAGCGAGAGAGGGACCACCAAGGGATGTGTCCAGGGTTCAATATCGGAACCAACTTTTTGGAATGTCATCCTGGACTCGCTGTTGCTGAAACTTGAAGAGAAGAAAGTACGGTGTCAGGCGTTTGCGGACGACGTGGTCCTGATGTTCTCAGATAAGTCCATGTCATTGGTCGAGGAAGCAGCAAATAAGGCCCTAGACAGAGTGGAGGCGTGGGGGATTGAAAATAAGCTCAACTTCGCACCAGGGAAAACCCATGCGATTTTGTTTACCAAAAAGCTTAGGTATGATCCTCCAGCTATGAGTTTTTTGGGCCAGCGTGTGGGCTTCGTCGAAACAATGAAGTTGTTGGGATTTACTATAGACAGGGGCCTCACCTTTAAGACGCACGTGGCAGAGGTTTGTAGAAAATCTTCGGATGTATACATGCAGCTGGCTTTTTTTATTGTTTTTTTATTGTTGATATTTGTTTGTTTTGTTGTTGATAGTTTTCTGTTTTGGGTGTTGAAAAATGTTTAATTGGATGAGAACTTATGAATGAAATAATGTAGGGTGTACATGTTTTTGAATTGGCTACCAAACTTTGAGGATGCTTTTCTCAATATTTTTGTACTGGAGGGTACTAAAATAATCATGTCAAACCGCATATTTTCCACCATAGAATCTATCTTTGAGGTATTGCCAATGATGAAAATTTCAACCTGTATATACACCGACGGAAGCAAAATATTCGACAAGGTGGGAGCGGCTTTGACATGGTGGGACGAGGACAAGGAATTGCAGTGCTTCAAGTTCAGCCTGGACCCAAGATGCATGGTCTTCCAAGCGGAGCTCTATGCCTTGTTTAGGGCCATGCGCATGGTGCAGCTCAGCTGCGAATCTGTGGTAAACATAATGAGCGATTCTCGCTCGTCGCTGGAATTGCTCAAGAACCACAGAAAGCCCATCCACTGGCAAAGGCAATGAGAGAGAGCTTGGCGGAGATAGCGCAGCAGGGAAGGAGAGTCCGGCTATTTTGGCTCAGAGCACACGTGCGGACGCCAGGAAACGAGAGGGCAGACGAGCTGGCCAAAGAAGCAGCATTGCAAGAAGTTGGCTCACTGGACTTCGCGGAGATCCCTCTGTCCTACGTTAGTAACCAAATCAGGAAGGAGACTATGCGCAAATGGCAAGGCAGATACACATCCTCGATGAGAGCGCAAAGGACGAAGGAATATCTTCCGGACGTCGACCAGGCGTATAGAATCGTAAGATCGATGCGCTTCACGCCGACTCTCGTGCAGGTGCTGACGGGACGGATAGGGGAGTACTTACACCGGTTCAGGTTGAAAGACAGTCCCGGGTGTGAGTGCGATCCAGCGGTCTGTGAGTCCGTGTGGCACGTGCTGTTTGAGTGCCCAAGATTTGCCGTGCGCCGCATGGATCTGGAGTCTGAGATTTTACTAGTGTGAGCAGATTGTCCTTGCGGACAATTATGTATGACCCTCAGAAGAGAGCGCCCTTCTTTGGTTTCGCGGAGGCAGCGTTCAGGATGGCAGCCAGGAGGAACGCCGGATGCAGCACAATAATTGCTGCCCCAGAGGTGGAAGCTGTTCCGGGACCATCTGAACGCCTGGCATCGACTGTGCCCGGCAGGCTCATTTCTTTACCACTGGAAGAACGTCAAGTTCTTCTGTTGGGGGAGGGTGGGAAGCCGGGCTGAGACTGAGGGGGGTGGCGTTATTCATGGACAAGAATGAAGAAAGGCTGGGCATTGGCTACTGTAATTCAAACGCTAAAAAGTGGGTCGATATATCTCCTGGACTCGCGGCGCTAACAAATGGGAGCACCCTGAAAACGAGCATTAGAAAAAAGACGTTCAACACACTGACTTCTGTCAGTGTGGCTGGTCAGGATTACCGTCTGTTACAAATACGTAACAAAACAGTGTTACTGTTCGAGGGCAATCCTGACAAAAGTCAATTTTCGCAGGCATGCGTGGTGCTAGCCCGGCTGGGAGCGGAAGGAGGAAAAGATTAGAGCCCACCAAAAATCATCAGCGTGGATGCAGCGGTGGTGGGTCATTTGAGAGGTGAGGTGGTGGATCACTTGGGCAGCATCAAGGCCTCGGAACACCATGAAGTGGTGATGTATGAGGACAGAGGCGAAAGCCTATATTTCTTGCTGAAACACCAGGCGGCCTGGTGTCCGGATCACCTCCCACTGACCCAGAACACACAGTTAGTGGTTAAAAAGAGCTACAGAGGAGAACTGCCCAGCGTAAGGAGATTGTTGCTTGTGAGAGGAAAAAGGACAGGGGGTCTAGGCTCCTGACAATCCATGAGGCTCAGGGATTGACGTTTGAGACGGTAATGATTGTGAACACAGCAGACAAAAATAAAAAGCTACAGCTACATGACAGTGTAGCGCACACGGTGGTGGCTGTATCGCGTCATACCAAAAGATGCGTATATTACACGGACGACGCAGATGACGCGATAGGTAGATTTATGAGAGACTCTGTGAGGGCAGGGGTTGAGAGGATCCTAAACTACAACACAAAAATGACCATAAAAAGCCGGGATGGCTCGGTACTTGAGAAGTTGCAAAAATTAAGATCCGCACTGTACATTGTGGCATTGTTTAAGTGGTTTTATAGATGGTATAAGAAGTAAAGATTGAAATAAGACTAGCATGCAACAAAAGAAAAAAAAATTAACATGTAATAATATATATATGACGGCGCGCTGATTATAGATTGATTTTAATAGTAAATTAGCAATTATTTAATTGAGATTTATATTCCGGTTTGTTCATATTATTTCAGTTTTATTCGATTCTGTAGTCTATTATCTTACAATGGCTAAAATAAGAGCGGGTAACCCCGAATAGAGTAGTAGATGTCGCCACGGGTGATGGCAGCGGGGATTCGGTTGACAGCTGCCGGACGAGGCGGACATTGTACTAATCTATTGGCTCTGAATCTGTATTAATCCTTGTAATTGTGATTGATTTGGTTCCAAATTGTAAAGCAGTCAAATAAAAACATACTAGGCAATACAAGTGTGCTGTTATTTTAACATTCCTACCGATATAACGCCCACGATGAACAGTGACAGCCAACACCGTTTTGAGGCCCTTTCAAATACTCCGACATCAGAAGTGGGATTACCAACGGCGAACCAAGGACAGAATACAGGTCAGAGCGATAATATTTTACAAGATAATGAGTGTGAACGTTGGAAATATCTTTTTGAAATGCAACAACAAAACATGATGGAGTTAATACGTGCTATACGAGAACCACGTGAATCTAGCATGAAAATAACGTTACCCGAATTCAATCCTGATACTCCAGTGCACGACGCTCGCGCTTGGAGTGAAACGGTGGACATATGTTTACAGGAGAGAAATATTTCTGGTAGCGATTTGATAATCACAATGAGCAAGGCACTCAAAGGATCGGCGTCATCATGGCTTGCCCAATCTAGTTTTCCCGGGATTACGTGGCCGCAATTAAAAGACCTGTTTCTGGCTAGATTTGATACAGTTGAGACTCCAGCTGCAAATTTATGGCGATTACTCAATAGTAGTCCAAGGGAAGGCGAATGTTTGTCTGCGTGTGCCGGGCGATTTATGAGCACTTTATTAACTCGATGGAAATTTTTGTCGAAAGAACAGATAGCGATCGCGCTTACTCTAGCACATGCTTCAAAAATTGAGTCAAAATTGCAAAGGATAACATTTACTACTGAGATTGACACGCGTAATAAATTACAACAAGAACTCATGGCGTTTACCTTTAGAAAACGAGGACCTCCATCTAGTGAGAAGACTACTCCGACTGTGGAAGTGAAAAAGCCACGTATTGAGTGTGCGCGACAATGCTACAGCTGCGGCAATGCAGGCCACGTAGCCAGTGAATGTCGTAACAATTGTAGACGTGACAGCAACAGCAATGCTAATACACGTTCTGAGATTTCAGGTACTATCTCAACTCAACAGTCGAAGGAAGTTGGCGCGCAGAAGACTACGATTACTCCAACCTGCTTCAAGTGTGGCGAACGAGGTCACATTGCAACGCGCTGCCCTAAAGTAGATGCCAAGGCCAGCGATGCGCGAACCGAACGACGGGTGGATGTCTGCTCCATCCAACCAGCTATGGGTCAACTCTTAGATTAAACCGGTGAGAAGTTTTCATTTAGTTTCGCCTCAGGTGCTGAATGCTCTTTAATTAAACAAATTCTGTCTGATAGATATCCTCTGCTACTTATTTTAGATCAAATACAGCGCTTAGTGGGGACAAATTATTTTACTGCTTTAGATATGGCTAGCGGATATCATCAAATTCCAGTCGAAGAAAATTACATAGAACGTACCGCGTTTGTTACACCAGATGGCCAGTTTGAATATTTGTCTATGCGGTTTGGCCTTCGTAATGCACCTTCAGTGTATCAACGTGCCATTAATAAGGCCCTTGGGGCATTAACTGAGTCATTCGCTGTGGTCTACATCGATGACGTCATCATTCCATCACGAACAGTAGGCGAGGGCATTGAACGATTACGGCTAGTTCTTAAGGCTCTTAACTCTATTAGAACGTATAAGTACGAGCATGATCATGTACGTGCTATGCCTGAATGTTACGTTCCATTGGAGTTAAGTGGCGGATTGGAAACCCCAACCAACCAAATTGAGACAGAATGTGCCGATGACGGCCATGGTAAGTAGTGCCATTGCCTTCCTATTTTACTTTTGTACCTGTGTGGCAACGACTAGCCTGTGTGGCAACGACTAGCCTGTGTGGCAACGACTGGCCTGTGTGGCAACGACTGGCCTGTGTGGCAATGACTGGCCTGTGTGGCAATGACTGGCATGTGTGGCAATGACTGGCCTGTGTGGCAATGACTGGCCTGTGTGGCAATGACTGGCCTGTGTGGCAACTTCTGGCTTATGTGGCATCGGCTAGCCTGTGTGGCAGCAAATGGCCTGTGTGGCATTAACTGACGTATGTGACATTTACAGGACCCTCTTTATAATGTGTTATGTGTGTCTTTTACGAAACATTTCCGAGTATTAAACTTAAAGGTTTGAAATCACTTAGAGTTGTTGTATAACACGAACAAAGGGGACTATTTTATGGTCAGGGAGACCGAACAGAGTGTGTTATAAAGCACTATGTCTTTTGTTCGCAGATGAGACCGATACACACGAGGACGTGTGATAATGCAGGACGGCCGTGACGGCGCGCTGATTATAGATTGATTTTAATAGTAAATTAGCAATTATTTAATTGAGATTTATATTCCGGTTTGTTCATATTATTTCAGTTTTATTCGATTCTGTAGTCTATTATCTTACAATGGCTAAAATAAGAGCGGGTAACCCCGAATAGAGTAGTAGATGTCGCCACGGGTGATGGCAGCGGGGATTCGGTTGACAGCTGCCGGACGAGGCGGACATTGTACTAATCTATTGGCTCTGAATCTGTATTAATCCTTGTAATTGTGATTGATTTGGTTCCAAATTGTAAAGCAGTCAAATAAAAACATACTAGGCAATACAAGTGTGCTGTTATTTTAACATTCCTACCGATATAACGCCCACGATGAACAGTGACAGCCAACACCGTTTTGAGGCCCTTTCAAATACTCCGACATATATATATATATATGTCGACGTCAGGGGCCTGATTTTGTGTGCTATCCATCTTGCACTTGATTTTATTTCTTGGGCGTTGGAACAGAAGCTAAATTAAAACACTGGCTTCACAAAACTTGGTTTATTAAGGCTCGCAAAACGAACGCTAGACGGTTCCCAAGACGTAGTGATCGAACCGAGTGCAGAATGTGGTATCCATCTGTCGATCGGCCACAAATAATGCCTCGGTAAGGGCGAACCTCCCCTCCCTCGATACCCGCTTAGACTCCGTCATGGCTGCACACGTGAGAGGCCCGTGATTGGTACAGCCATAGCAGCGTTCCTTGTTGTTAACGCGCCTCGCCGACACATATATATATATATATAAAGAAATAAAAATAATAATATATCAGACGAACGTATAAATTAATAGTAATGTTCATTAAAAAAAAAATTGCATGATACTAGTTAAATTTAGTTAAGTGATTAATAATGTATAATCGTAGTATAGAAATAAATAATTATATGTATAAAGGATCATAATAATGATTTCATGTATAATGTAAGAAATTTATTAAGTAGATATTAAGTATTAATTTGGTAGTATAATAAAACTGGACTATATGAGTATTCATGTCAAAAAAAAAAAGATGTGAATAAAGATACAAAAATAAAATTTATAATAATGGTACGGGCAAACAATGCCTGTAGTGTGTGGTTTTTCTTTAAAAATAAAAAACCAACAAGCCCAGTGTAGCCCACAGTCACAGCTGATTAAAACAGTGTTTGGACACATCTTTGGAGGGCCAGTAAACTGCCAAAATACAAATACACATAACTCTCAAAAAATTATCACACTGTTTTGTAATAACTGTGAGGAAGATATTAATTCAAATATTTCTAAATTTTGGCAAACAGAATCAGTCTCTGAAGTTTTTCTGGAACAAAGTACTGAGCATGAAGTCTATGAAAGCAGTTTAGTGCAAAATGTAAAATTAGATACCATAAATAACAAATTTCATGTTGCTTTACCACAAAAATTACCATTAGAATCGGTCAAACATACACTTGGCGATTCATTTCATTTAGCTTTAAAAAGATTTTATAATATTGAGGCAGGGCTACAAAAAGATTCATTGTTATTTAAATAAAAGAAAGATTTTATTGATGACTATATTGCTCAAGGTCATGCATCAATTATAAATATCAATCAATATGACCTGGAGCTAGATGCAGTTTATTTTACACCGCATCACCCTGTGTTGAGATTAGATAAATCCAGTTCAAAATGCAGAGTTGTTTTTGATGCTGGCATGTTAACAAATAAAAAGGTATCATTAAATGATCTATTACTCAATGGTCCTGTTGTACAAAAGGAACTATTTGATGTTTTAACTTTATTCCGTTTTGATAAATAATATTTAATCACAGACATCAAGAATATGTTCAGATAAATTAATGTGCTGCCTGAATATAGCCCTTGCAAAATATACTGTGGTCGGACGACCCTCAAAAACCTGTACAATGTTTACAGTTACAAACCGTTTCATTCGGTCAAAATAGCTCAATTTTTTTTAGCCACTACATGCTTAAAGGAGCTGGCTATTAGATTTGCATTAGACTAAAATTCAGAAATTTAGAAAGAGGGCGCGCAACCCGCTCGATTGTCATCCAGTATTGGAAGTAATCCCGGCCATGAATGGGAGAAGTGCCCAAATGCCCATAAGGGGCCAACCTGTAGAAACTGCAAGAGGGAGGGCTAGGGCCGGGCGGATCATAATGCATTCAGCCGTGAATGCCCGGAGTGGCAAAACTGGGATGCAATAGCGAGATCCAGGATCTCCTATTGCTAAAGGCGCGCCAGTGGACCTAAGAAAAACCCCCTCCACAAACACAGAAGATGGATATGGTAGGCTAAATATCATCCAGGCCAACCTGCAACGCTCCAAGCTTGCAACAACAGAGCTTCTGCAAGTGGCGATTGAGAGGAAGATCTCCATAGCTCTGGTACAGGAACCATACGTGGGACATACCGGCTTGCTAAGGGAGTACCCAGGCACTAAAGTGATCAATTGCACCCTCAACCGCCAAAAACCAGTAAAGGCGGCAATTGTGGTCTTTGGGGATCAGCTGCAGGTCATTCATGACCCCCAGTTGGCAACGGAGACTGAGGCTGCAGTTCTGCTGGTAGTGAGAGGCTTAAAGCTTGGGTTGATCTCCGTATACTACGAAGGGGACAAAGATATAGAGCCTTACCTGTGACGAACGAGGACAGCCATAAAAGGCCTTAAAACCACAAACATCATTGTGGCTGGTGACGTAAATGCGTGGAGCCATTGGTGGAGCTGCCTACAACGCACGGGAAAGCACTCCAACTTTTGAAGTACTGAGAAGAGATACGTTATGCACTAGTGTCGTAGACGTGACGGCGTGCAGCGAGTCAATGCTAGGCAGAATGGAGGAATGGCGAGTTGAAAAGAGTCTTACAACATCAGACCACAATGCTATCACTTTCGAGGTCAATTTAAGCCAAAAACTTGAGCCAATGAAGGCCGTTACAACTAGAGTGTTCAACACAAAGAAAGCAAGATGGCAAGAATTCTACGCGGCCATTCGGGCCGGCCTAGCTCTGCGAAATCTCACAACCTGCGCGGTTTCAGAAGTGCAAACTCCAGAGGAGTTGGAGTGCAAGGTGTCCTCTTACATGGAGGCCATACAGGAAGCCTGTGAAAAGGCTATACCAAAAGTGGCGCCATGGAAGGGAAGGGTAATACCACCATGGTGGACAAAGGAACTAAGCGCATCCAAAAAGGACGTCAACAGGAAAAAGACGTATCAAAAATGCGTCTCCGTCGCGCAGACAGTATGTTATCAACGAATACCTGCAAGCAAGGCAGGCTTATACGTCGCTCGCAACATCAGAACAAACAGAGAGTTGGAAGGGGTTCTGTACAACACAAGAGAAGGAGAGTATGTGGGATGGCATCTACAGAGTCATCAGGAGAACGGCCAAGAGACAAGAGGATTCGCTACTCAGAGAGCGGGCAATACATTGAGCCCCAGCCAGTCGGCGAATCTCCTGGCAGAAACGTTTGACCCGGAGGACTCTTTAGCCATAGACAAGCCAATTCACACAGAAATCCGACTGAAAACGAGTGGAACGGTATGGTTAGACGCCCTGGAATTGTCTGAAGATGAACCTCCCTTCACCCAAGGCGAGTTGGATATGGTGTTAAATGTACAAAATCCAAAGAAGGCGCCGGGCTCGGATGGGTTTACGGCGGACATTTGTGTAGCAGCAATAAGAGGTGACTGGGAATTGTTCCTTGCTGTAGCGAACAAGTGCCTGACATTAGCGCACTTTCCGGGACAGTGGAAGATCGCTCATGTCATCATTTGCGGAAACCAGGGAAGCCGGATTATACCCACCCAAAGTCGTACAGGCCTATAGGTCTGCTGTCAGGACTACCTCTTTGATATGCTGAGATTTGTAAGAGGGGAACTGGACAGTAAAAGGTCGGTTCTCATGGTCTCACTCGACATTGAGGGAGCTTTCGACAACGCAACAACATTCTGGAATGTCATCTTGGACTCTTGTTGCGGGAACTCGAAGATAAGAAAATGCGGTGCCAGGTGTTTGTGGATGACGTGGTCCTGATATTCTCAGAGCAGCATTTGCAGCTTCCTCGACCAATCCTATGGACCTACCATAGGATTGGTCGAGGAAGCTGCAAATAAGACCCTAGAGATAGTGGAGGCGTGGGGGATTGAAAACAAACTCAACTTCGCACCAGGAAAAACCCATGTGATTTTGTTTACCAAAAAGCTTAAGTATGATCCTCCAGCGGTGAGGATTTCGGGCCAGCGGGTGGGCCTCGTCGAAACGATGAAGTTGTTGGGACTAACCATAGACAGGAGCCGTCACCTTTAAGGCGCACGTGGCAGAGGTTTGTAGAAAATCTTCGGATGTATACAAGCAGCTGGCGTGCGCGGCAAAGGTGACATGGGGTCTGAATGGGCAGATTATCAGGACAATATATGTCTCGGTGATAGAGCCTATTGTGCTGTACGCAGCAAGTGCGTGGGCTCCTGCGACGGAGCTGCAGATGATTCAATGTCAGCTGGGAGCTCTTCAAAGTAGTGTTGAATATTTTAAGCCTTGAGCCTCGAGCCTTGAGCCTTGACCTTTAGCTTTAAGGGCTCAAGCCTTAAAGGTTTTAAACCTTTGAGGCTTGCAGGTTTAAAGCTTTATAACTTTTAAAGCTTGCAGCTTTAAAGCTTTAAAAACTTTTAAGGCTCGCACCTTTAAGGCTTGTAGCTTTAAAGGCTCCCAGAGTTTAAAGGTCAAATATAGACCTATTGCTTGAAAACTAGCTCATACACAAATAGAATATATTGTATAGAGCACATAATACAATGTAGATATACAACAGAATTTCTTTAGAGGACTATATAATTTTTAGACACAAGCGTAATATATTTGTAATATCTCAAAATAATATAAAGTACGTAAATATCGATCGAATACATTATAAATTTGAAGATTGAAAAACTACGAAAACAAATTGTTAAATGAATATCACTCGACCCACGTACAAAATAAAATCAACCCGCTAAAATTGAGCCGTTAATTAAAAAAAATCTCATTAGTACACAGTAGTGCCAACATAAAAATTATGTTTGTTTTGCATGCACCGATGACTTTTCTTTCTAGTTGAGGGTAGTTTCGATAATATTGTTTAGTTTGTTCGTTTGTGTAAGACCTACTTCATTATAACAAGCACAGAATCAATAAGTCGGTTATTTTGTTTTTTAATTCAGTTACCTATCGCTTTAAATATAAATAATTAATAGAATAACTGAGTAATTCAGTAGTGTAGTGCAGTGTCGTGTCACTGTTCTTTATCAGTGAAATGAATCATAATGAGTCCGAATCATCAATTGAAATAATGGAGCAGGAACAAGTTATTAGCTCAGAACTGGATGATAGTAATACTTCAAGGAAATCAAATCAAGACAAGGAAGGTTCGGTATCAGTCGAAGAAAGCGAAGTTAATGATGCAGAGCCAGGGGTATCATCTAAGAAGCAACGTTTGAGTTGGAAGTGATCACACTACAAAACTGTTAACAATAATTTGATGTGCAACGGGTGTAGCAAGTTGTTTTCTTTGAAGACATCTCAGGGTGTTATGAAAAAACATTATTTAAAGCACGAACAGGACACATCTGTAGTGACTTCCTTAACATATGACAAATCTTCTCATGTATTTTCATCTACTGGTAAGAGTGTTGAAGAGTATCTTATCAAATTCATCATAAACGGGCAACACTCTTTCCGAATAGTTGAAGAAAAGGCTTTTCAAGATTTTGTGTATTCTTTGAATCGGTCTTATACATTACCAAGCCGATTTTCAAATCAATTCAAACAATCTATCAAAATGAAAAGTTAAAGATAAAGAATATTATACGCTGCTCCAAATCAAAATTTTCACTCACTTTCGATTTTTGGACGTCTGTCACGAATAAACCATATATAGTCATAACAGCTCATTATGTATCGAACGATTTTCAAATGATTTCTTTTATTTTGGACTTTGACATCCTACCATATCCGCACAAATCTGAACAAATTTCACAGAAAGTTCTTACAGTCGTCCAAGACTATGGACTCAATAATAAATTATTATCAGTTACCACAGATAACGAAGCCACAAATATGAAGTGTTTACAGTATTTGACCCTTTTTCATGAAGAATTCAAGGATGTCCAACATTTAAGATGCCTTGCTCATGTTTTAAATCTAGTTGTCAAAAAAGGTCTTTCTAGCAATTATGTAAAAGCTCTTGTGTCAAAGGTTCACAAACTGGTCAACTTAATAACAACAGCACCAAAAAAAAAACAAATGTTTGAAGAATCATGCAAAGCTGTTAATATTCCATTTCTCAATCTCCTAAAAGAAATGCCAGTCAGGTGGAACTCTACGTTTTTAATGTTGGAGAGGGCTTTAAAAATGAAAACGGTGTTAAATTATTTCTGTTATCATTACATGGAGTTTTCTGATCACGCTATAACTGATTCGGAGTGGAATGAGATCAGCCTTTTGATTGATTTCTTACAGCCGTTTTTTGAAGCTACAATAATTTTATCGAAACAAAAATATCCCAGTATATATTATGTAAGACCAATATTAGATGTACTAAAACAACACATTTCTGCAGAAAAAAGTGATCTTTTAGTAGATTGTGCATGCAAAAGTTTGAAAAATTGATGAATACTACCCAATCCTCAATTCTAAACTTTCTCAATTGGCTGTTATTTTAGATCCTCGCTTAAACAATAAATATTTTACTAAAATAAATGAAACTACTCCATTGGAATATTTAAAAGAAGTGTATGAATCATACAGATATAATACTTCATGTGATGAAGTATTGTGTGCTAGAAACGAAACTTCCACCGAAACTACCGTTGAGTGTGATACTCGAAAAAGCTTGTTTGCTTCTATATATATAAGCTCGTGTGCCGGCGGTGCTTGAGCCGTGTGGCTTGGCACGTGAGGATGGCAAGAGACCTGATGGAATGTCTTAGATGCCTTGGAAGAATGGCAGGGCACTTGTGTGGGACGCCACGTGCGTCGACACTTTGGCGCCCTGCTATTTGTCCAAGTCTGAGGTCGAGGCGGGAGCTGCGGCGGCGCTGGCTGAGAGTTTCAAGCGGCGAAAATATGGAAATTTAGTCAATGACTACTTTTTCGTTCCTTTCGCCGTTGAAACTCTTGGCACGTGGGGAGGCGAGGCACGACGTTTTGTAAAGGAGGTGTCTGTTCGCCTCTCCGAGGCCTGTGGTGATCCAAAGGCTGGCACTTACCTTGGCCAACGCATTAGTTTGGCCATTCAGAGAGGTAATGTTGCCAGTTTGTTGGGGACCGTGCCTTTCTCTGTCAGCGATGAGTTAAAGGAGATATTTTTCCTTTAAAATTTTATTTTATTTGTTTTCGTTTTTTTTTTTATTATTATTATATTAATATGCCTACTGAAAATAAAGACATAGATGTGTTATTATGGTGGCGCCAAAAGAAAATAACTTTTCCACGTCTATCTAATATGGCTCTTGATATATTTTCTACACCTGCAACCAGTGTGCCAAGTGAACAAGCATTCTCTCGATCAGGAAACACCATCACAAAAAAAAGAAATCGGCTTGGAAATAAAACAATACAAGCATCCATCTGCTTATCTTCATGGCTTAATCTTAATACAGTCTAAACTAATAATGTTGTTAACTTGATCTTTATTCAAAAGTCTGGTGATAATATAAATGTTCTGATATTTTGATTTCATATAAAACTTTGTTTTATTTCCTTCTTTTAGTGGGTGTTAAGGCTTTGGCTTTTATTTTAAGATCTTAGAAGCTGTCAAAACTACAACCTTAAAGCCTTTAAAGCTTTCGTGGTTAAAGCCTTGAAGCTTTAAAGCTTTTAAAGCTAAAACCTCAAAGCCTTTAAAACTAAAACCTCAAAGCCTTTGAAGCTTTCATGGCTATAGCCTTAAAGCTTTAAAGCTTTTAAAGCTAAAGCCTTAAAGCCTCAAAAGCCTTTAAGGCTTAGCCTTATACAACACTACTTCAAAGGGGCTTTTTGCTTAAAATAAATAAATGTTTGATAAATCACATCTTTGTTTCTCTGGGGCCGATTATTTTTGTGTCATAATAAAAAATGACTACTTAAATGAGATCTACAATAAGGCATAAGTTTCATGTCTGGGTAATCACTTTTATTTTTTGGGCCCAATTGGTTGCATTATCCTTTAGGATTGAGACGCGCATACAAATGGACATTCATTGTATGTGACGTAAAACAGGCTATTTTAGGTGCAGATTTTTTATACAAAAATAGGTTAATGGTAGATTTATATCAGCGTAAATTAATAGATACGGTTACAAATTTGAGATCATTAGGAACTCTGGTTAACTGTTCTCAGCCATCTATCAAAACTATTCAGGATAACCATCCATATAGGGCTTTATTAGCAAAATATCCTGATATAACAAAATTGATCTGTTTTAAGGATTCATCCACTCATTCTGTTTACCATCACATAGAAACAACAGGACCACCCGTATATGCGAAAGCGAGGCCACTGCATCCCGACCGCTACAATAAGGTAAAGGAGGAATTTCGCCTAATGCTAGAGGTAGGTATATGCAGGCCATCTAAGAGTCCTTGGGCAAGTCCTTTGCATGTAGTTCCTAAGAAAAATGGGCAGCTGAGGCAATGCGGAGATTAACGACGCCTAAACGCATACCAAACCCGATCGCTACACCATTCCCCGACTACAAGACTTCACAAATGGGTTATCAGGTAAGCACATATTTTCACAAATAGATATTAACAGAGCTTATCATTACATCGCAGTAGCACCTGAGGATGTTGAAAAGACAGCCATCATTACGCCATTTGACGTTTCGACTGCGAAATTCTGCCCAAAGTTTCCAGAGATTTATGGACCACACAGTTCTAGCAGACATTCAACATTTCAAATCAGGTAACCAAGTTTCTTCACTTTTTTGTTACATCGACGATATTTTAATTGCAAGTCAGCAATAATGAATATGCTAACGCTGTACGTATTACCGCTACAGTCACAATCCATGAAACCCCAAACTCATTCCAATTCTAACAACCGATCAATTTTTGTTCATCAAGATTTATTTACATGTTATTAGGGAGGATTTATTTACATGCAATTACGTTTTTATTAGGGAGGATTTGGTTAAGAGAACATTTACGCCAGCTTATCAAGGGCCATAAAGTTTTAAGTAGATCAGAAAAGGCATTCGAAATTCAGCTACCTAACAGAGTCGCGCATATTTCGATTGATAGACTTAAGCCCGCATTTGTTCTCTTAGAGCAGGAACGCGAAAGATCCTTACAAGGTAGTTAATCAAAAAATAATGTATCTTCTAGTTCCCCTGCAAGTCATCCAGAGATCCTACCGACATCAATTACGCCTTATATTACGAGGAGCGGTAGAACAGTTAAGCCCGTAGTTAGATTCAAGTAGTTACATTCTAGTTACATACATGTTATAGCTATTTAGGTATATATGTATACTATAATTCTTTTTATTTATTAAAAACTTTAAATTTTATCATAAGCATTACGTGCATAATTGCAATTTAAGATGTTTACTTCGAATAGTACTGTTTTAGCAAATTAAACCAATCTAGTTATTATTTTTGTGATTGCAAGTTTAACTCATCATTAGTTATTTTTAATTGGGTTATGTAATTATTATTGTCAATTTAGCACGTATACTTAGAATCACGTTTAGATAAAATTAAGATAATTTTATTATTAGATGTCAATAGTGATTCGCGTGTCAATAAACTAACTATAACTAACTACCCAACCTGGCGCCCCCAACGTCTATTCCCGCTATCACCATGGATGGAATCGGAAAAACCGCACCAACACCAATTCCGATACAACATTTCGTGGCTTAATTATATTTTTTTACATTTTCATTATATACATTAACTATTTTTATTGTTTAAATTCATTTTGATCGTATTCTCGTTTATTTTCTTTTTATTCTTATTGTTAACAAAATTTTTGGACTTATATTCTTGTATAAAAATTAGTTATTTTTTTTTATTTTTAGAGGGGATGACTGTAGCGGTAATACGTACAGCGTTAGCATATTCATCATTGCTGACTTGCAATTAAATTAGTTTACATTATTTATTAGTTTATTCACCAGTCACAATTAATACTTAGATGAGAATACACATAAATATATACCATCATGTAAAGTTAACCTTTGACTTTTATTAGATAATTATAAGAACTACCCCATTAGCTAAACCAAGTATTTGCCAACTTCTGACATGCCCGCAGAGTTGTTTACTAAAGGTTTGTCTAGTAGTAAACATTATAAGTTTGTAAAAGCTCTAGGTTTGCTTTAAAGTTGTTCATGAAGTAGTAGGGGTGTTATGTTATACATAAAAGTTCCTCATGAAAACATACTCTGTACTCTCAACTTACTCTGTGTATTTAAAACTAAATAAAGACCCTTTCCAATCCGACCGCCATGTTTTACTAAACTACTTGGCAAATAGATTTTATATTGTAGAATTAAAAACGAAAAATAACACTAACACTGAAGAAACAATTTACTCAAGAAAAGTTGTTGTTAGTAGAGGTGTTCAATATTGGGTCCTGTCTTATTTAACATTTTCATGAATGATTTCATAGATTCCATTTCAAATAAAGTGGACAATTATTATTAGTATTATATATATTAGTATTATACGCGGATGACACAAATGCTATACTCACTTCCGTTTCCGTCTAGTTCATTCATCAATCATTCGTTCTCAGTCAAACCTATCTTTTATTCATTCACTCATTCAAATGTCGTCTCAATCATACTGAATTCATTTTTTAATTAATAAATGAACGTTGCACTGTTAAGTCGTGTCTTCTTACTCTCCGACCTGCGTCCATTTCCAATAGGTTATGGGCCCAGGCCACGTTATCTACGTATTATCTTAAATAACGGTCAAAGACTCTGCAAGCTATGGCGTCTGCAACTAAAATGGAATCGCGCAACAAGAGGAATATCCATCCATTCAACGGTGAGCGATACAGCACCTGGAAATTTCGCATCAAATCGCTTCTAGAAGAAATTCAAGTATCATCCGTTATCGACGAGCCTACGCCCGATATGCCAGACGAAGAATGGCTTAAGAAAAACCAAATTGCTAAAAGTACGATTGTTGAATACTTAGCCGACGCATTTCTCAATGTTGCCAAAGATGCGTCAACGGCAAAATCTATCATCTGTGACCTAGATAAAATATATGAACGAAGAAGTTTAGCGACTCAACTAGCGCTGCGTAAGCATTACTTAACCTAAAACTTCAACCGGACGCCACGTTGCTCCAGCATTTCACAAGTTTTGTTAACATTATTACTGAGCTGATATCTGCTGGCGCAAAACTCGACGAGATGGACAAGGTATCCCACCTACTCTTAACACTGCCCACTTCATATCATGGAGTTATCACGGCCCTGGAAACATTAGCCGAAGATCAACTTAACCTATCCTTTGTGAAGACTCGGCTACTCGACCACGAGGTCAAACTAAAAGCAGAACCAACCACTGAACTAAAAGTTCTGCACATGGAGAGATTCACACCAAAATTTCCAAGAAACAATCCAGGACATGACACACGGAAGAAATTCTATCATCACCCGAAACGGAATTTCACACCCGGAAATTCGACCTACAAGTCGTCAAAAATGTACTGCGAGTTCTGTGGAAGGCGGAACCACTACAAGAAGGACTGCCGCTATTTCAAGAAGGCGCAGCAAGGCAGCGGCCCCGGCAGCGGCCCAAGCAGCGCCGGCCCCAGCCGCGCCGCGCACAACGTGCAGCCATGCGACGATGACGAGGGCGGTTTCGCTTTTATGTTCTCAAATTGTAAGTCACCTAAAACTGAACATTCTACTACTAATACGGAACTTTCTTTTTTGCTAGATTCCGGAGCTACCAACCACATCGTTAATACCTTTGAATTCTTCACGACTTATTCCGAACTAACCACGCCAATGAAAATCAATGTCGCGAAGCACGGCGAGTCTTTGTTGGCCTATGGTAAAGGCACTATCCAGGTAACAACCGACTTAGGTTTTAAAGGCTCGATCGACGACGTACTGTATTCGCCAGAATTACGTCACAATTTGTTATCTGTTAAGCTAATGCAACGCGCAGGTATGACTGTGATTTTTGGCGACAACGGTGGCTTTCAGATTTACATTGGGGGTAAGTGCATTATTACTGGTGAAGGTCATTATATTCTATCAAAGGTCACTTTTAATATTAATAAAAGTTTTTGCAACAATTTGATTAGAAATTCCCCCGATTCTTACAATTTATGGCACAGACGTCTCGGTCACGTAAATAAACAAAAGTTTAATAGTTTAAAAGATTTTGTACATGATAGTGATCATTAATTAATTAATGATATTACCCCCAGTGACGAACTTTGTGAATTTTGCATTCTCGGCAAACAGTCCCAACTACCATTTGCAAAATCTAAAGATAGTGATACTAAAACAATGAATCGGCCCCTTTTTATAATTCATTCAGACGTTTGTGGACCGATAACGCCTGCCACCGTTGACGACAAAAATTATTTCGTTACTTTTATTGACGACACACACAGTAACTTACATTACACAGTAACTTATTTAATGAGTGCTAAATCTGAAGTTTTGAAATGTTTTAAAGACTTTGTTGCTAAAAGTGAGAATTTATTTAATTTAAAAGTCACATACTTGTATTGCGACAATGGTAGAGAATATCTTTCAACTGAGTTCAAAGATTTTTGTGTTTCTAAGGGCATAACTTACCATCTAACCGTGCCGTATACGCCACAACAAAATGGTGTCTCAGAGCGCATGAATCGTACACTGACCGAAATGGCCTGAACCATGGTCGCAAGTGCGAAATTAGATACAATATTTTGGGGTGAAGCTATACTTACATCAACCTACCTAATAAATAGACTCCCTACCAAAGCGCTGACAAACAAGAAAACACCATACGAAATGTGGCATAATAAAAAACCGAAAATAAGTCATTTGAAAATATTCGGTTCAACGGCCTATGTACATGATAAAATTAGAAAATCAAAGTTTGATGAAAAGGCTTTTAAAGCTATTTTAGTCGGATATGATCAAAATGGTTACAAGTTATTTAACGTTGAAAATAACCAGTTTTTCATTGCTCGAGACATTAAGTTCGACGAATCAAACTTTATTCTGTCAAGGCCGATTAGTCAAAGCACACAAATGCCCGCCGAAGTTGATAAGCCTGACAATAATAGTAAGTCTGCAAAATCAACAGGCACGAAACATAAAATCATACCCGATAACGAATCGGATGCCGCATATTCGTCAAATAAAATAAGGCGAAGCGAAAGAATTTCGAAACTACCCGTAATTGATTACAAACAATTAAGTGACTCAGAGTTGTGTTATTTATTAGTATCCTCTATTCAATCGTTACCTAGTATCTATAATGACATCGCAGGAAGGGTTGATAGTGATAAATGGTAAAAAGCCATAGAAAGCGAAATCGAATCCCTTCATTAAAATCAGACATGGACTCTCGTTGACAGGCCCAAAGATGTAAATATTGTTAGTAGTAAATGGGTTTTTGTTCCATTACTTCGTCAATCGTATTTTGAATTAAACTTAATTATTAAAGTGGTTTTATGGATTATAAAATTGGCTGATGGATCTATTAGAACGATTGAATGTGATGTTCGAACACCCAGCTACATAAATATCAAGTATATTTTTTTATTTTGACATATAATATAAATTAATTTTATTAATATCCAACACAATATTTTTTTTGTTAAATGGAATAAAGAACTTTGAACTATACATAAACGATTTTACTTTATAGAACTAAATTAACAAAATTGAAGATGGCGGACCAAAACTCATCATAAAACTGTGGTGACTACGGTTGACGTTGTGATTTCTGGATCTGGAGAATTGGTGCAGCAGATATCAAGATTCTCGTCGATCAGTGTACCATTGGCCCTAGGATCAGGTCGTCAAGGAGACCACTTCAAGCTACGCAGCTGTCTGCGCACCAATTTTTCAAATATTGTTTATATATATGTATATATTGTGCTTTTTTTTACACTGGTGAAAGTAAGTGTAAATATTGTGTACGGTTTCAAGGTAAATTATTTTTTTATAACAATATTTTGTAAAATAGTTTTTTTTAATACCGTAATATAAGTAAGGGCGTTGAATGTCCCAGGCACCTAGCGCTAGTGCCTCAGCGGGCACTGGAGCACCCGGCTCCGTTGATGTGCAATGGCTCCATTGTGCTCCACCACGATTCTTTAAAGGCAGGCGCGGTTTAAACATCCCATTGACAAAATTGATAAAGATTCTCCCAATTACTACTTCGAATATAACTAATAGCCCTAATAACATATCATCAAATAATATTGCAGATTACATTGCATCATTAAAATCATCAATTGCAATGGTAAAACGCATGCCCAGAGGTGCTAGAAATGATGTAGCACTATCATTAATCACGGTAGTAAGAAAAGTGGTTGAGCACAATGATTTACCTAGTTGGTTCGACCTTTTGACTTTTAGTTATAGGGTATTGCACTCGAATCGGAGCAAAGGTGGGTCTTTAACGCAACACATAAAAGACGATTCAATCAATTTTGGCATTAACATTCCTATTGAAAAACAGCAAGAAAAAAGATAAATCATATTAAAAGAATTGAAAATATAATACGTGATGGAGACCTACGAGGGGCATTTCAGCTTCAGTTTTCCACAGACGCGGTTGCCCCGGATACTCCGCCGGCTGCGCCGTTCCGAGTTCCGCTCCGCCGGGGACGCAGCGTACACTGGAGGTGACAGCAGGGGAGGTACTGGCCGGGGTGCTTTCGTTCAAGAGCGGGTCCGCAGCTGGCCTTGATGAGCAATCACCTAAGTTGATTTGATTCAATTGTTATTGCCGATAACAACATTGCTTCAATCAATTTCAAATTCAATCAATTTGAGTGTCAAGTCCTAACTGTGTTTGTTCTCCTTGCCCGTTAACCTGCGCCCAGACTCTATCATAGAAAACGGTGCGGAGTGTAGTCGTTCGG
The DNA here is from genome assembly GCA_030578115.1 of Leucoptera coffeella. Taxonomy (NCBI): domain Eukaryota; kingdom Metazoa; phylum Arthropoda; class Insecta; order Lepidoptera; family Lyonetiidae; genus Leucoptera; species Leucoptera coffeella. Next base: position 262,960 of record JAMBLF010000462.1, read on the forward strand.
GGACGATAGACCAATCCTTACATACATACATATATATATGTATAGGTTTTCTGCCCTAAAGAGGAACCGAGGACTCCATTTATGATGCGTTGAAACTTATAAGAGCGGCGATGGCGAGTAAAAAGTCGGTTCTCGTGGTCTCACTAGATATAGAGGGAGCCTTTGACAATGCATGGTAGCCAGCGCTGAAAAGAGAACTGCAAAAATAGAGGTGCCCCAGGAACTTGTATGCGCTTATCAACTCGTACCTCAGCAACCGCAAGATCAGGGTTAACTATGCGAGAGCAATCAGCGAGAGGGTAACAACGAAGGGATGTGTCCAAGGTTCAGTCGGAGGACCAACATTCTGGAATGTTATCTTGGATTCGCTGCTACTCAAGCTCGCAGAGGAAGGAGTGAAATGCCAAGCGTTTGCTGACGACGTCGTCTTGATTTGAGTCTATTAGATTGGTCGAGGAGGCTGCTAACAGGGCCCTCAAATCGGTGGAGGCGTGGGCATTGAGAACAAGCTCAACTTTGCTCTGGGGAAGATCCATGCGTTGTTGTTTACAAAGAAGCTTAAGAACGATCCACCAGTAGTAGTGATCTCGGGCCAGCGAGTGGACCTAGTTGAGAGTATGAAGCTGTTGGGACTAACGATAGAATGGGGCCTCATATTCGGGGCACACGTGGCAGAGGTCTGCAGAAAATCCTCAGATGTGTACAAGCAGCTGGCACGTGCGGCAATGGTGACCTGGGGTCGGAATGGAAAGATTGTCAGGACCATATACGTGTCAATCATAGAGCCTATTATGCTGTACGCAGCAAGCGCGTGGGCGCCTGCGACAAAGCTTCAGATGGTCGAGAAACAACTGGTTGCTCTTCAAAGGGGTTTCGCACAAAAGATATGCAAGGCGCACCGAATCGATGACGGCGGCAACGGTCCTCGCAGGACTGCTCCCGCTTGACCTCAGGGTCCAGGAAGTGGCCAGTCTCTATGCGGCCAAGAAGGGGCTATCCTTAGACTACCTCCCCCCAAACAGGGTCATGGAGCGGGTAGTTGGCTACTTGGAGAGGCCGCATCCGTCTGCGAAAACAACTGTGGACTTCGAGTTGCTCGAGAGCATAGTTGCGGAAACGTTGACGGGACATGGTGGAATAGGAGAGTACTTACATCGGTTTAAGTTAAAAGACAGTCCCGGGAGTGTGTGAGTCGGTGTGGCACGTGCTCTTCGAGTGTCGTAGGTTTACTGCTGCCCGCATGCGCAAGCGGAAATTTTCACCAGCTTGAGCAAACGTTCTCTGCGAACAATTATAACAAACAGAAAAAAAGAACACTATTCTTTAGATTCGCGTAGGTTGTGTTCGGTACTGCTTCCAAAGGAAGGCGGGCTGCAGTCTAACAGACGCTGCTTTAATAGAAGAAGTAGTGCCAGGACCTTCAACAAGTCCAGATTTGCCCGTGGTGACCAGACCGGTGCCATTGGAGGAACGCCAGGTTCTTCTGTTGGGAGAAAGGGGGGCGCCAAAACTAAGGCTGAAGGGTGTGGCATTGTTCATGGGCAGCAATGAAGAAAAGCTTGGCATCAATGCCATTACTGTAACTCAAACGCCAAAAAGTGGGTGGAGATATCGCCTGGGCTCGCGTCACTAACAAATGGGAGCCTTTTTTCGGTGAATGGCAGATTCTGTTAATGGCAGATGCTGGAAATGGCAGATTCTGGTAATGGCAGATTTTGTACAGTCGATCACTAACTTTTTTAGCCATGTTACGTCAGCAATTGCGATGTACATTCTGATTTCGTAGTAGGAAGTCATGCCGTGTCCGAAAAAATCAACCTACTCTATGCTACTTTAAACATGGCCACTTATAGATAATATTGATAAGTCATTAGGACATATTAAGTTATTTCTAATTTGAGTGTCATATTCAAGATTGTTATGTTTTGAATTTGAAATATTATTTCCCTTATTATGCATTCGCCAAGAGCAGGATCTAGTAGTGGTGTATCAGAAATTAAATTCATCACAAGTCAAAAAGGTAAAGTGGTTTTTTTACATGCTGGCTTCCGGTACAATTTTGTAAAAACCAATATGAACGGCACATCAAATTACCGTTGCAATAAAAAAAATGAATGCAACGCTTCGATCACATTGGATGCCAGAAAATATATTACTAAAGAAGCAAACCACACTTGCACACCCAGTTTAATTCAAAATACGATTGACGAAGTAATGGATGAGAGCAAAAAAGAGGTGTGTTCCAATCTAGCTCCAGTACAGAAAATTTATGAAAACAAGATGAATGATTTTTTCGAAAAACTATTTGTCGACAATATTCCAAAATTTAAAATGAAAAAGGATGCATTATATCTTGCCCGGTAAGATGGGAAGACGACCTGCGCAGGTTGGCCGGCATCGAATGGATGCGAACGGCCACTGACAGGGAGAAGTGGCGTCATTTGGGGGAGGCCTATGTCCAACAGTGGATTGATACAGGCTGATGATGATGATATCTTGCCCGTTGTAGGTATCTAAAAACAGTCAGAACCACGTGCACGAAATTCACTGATATGGCGTTACCCGATCACATAGTTGGAGACTTTTTTGGGTATGATGATGGTGTCGATGACAAAATAATATTTTTTTGTACTCCAGAAGCTAGAACAAAAATCAAATGTGTCGATACTTTCTATGGTGATGAAACATTTAGAGTAGTGCCAAGACCATTTTATCAACTCTATATTCGTTACACATAGATTTGTCTAATGACCGAGATAGCGTCAATTTTATTCCCGTGGTATATATTCTTTTGCCAAACAAAACCCAAAACACCTATGTGCGTTTATTTACAATCTTGAAAAATAAATTTTCTGTAAATATAAAAATATTTCGCTGTGACTATGAAATTTCCACAATAGGCTACTTTCCTATATGAAAAATATAGGATATATTCTTGCAATCTGCATACTTTGGTAGATTTTAAATAGTTCTGAAGTGTTTAAAACCCCAAATTATTAAGATTAAATGCTAAAAACGAATCTTGAAGATTGTAAATTATTATATGGATATCACGTGACCGAAAACGGCAGAAAATTACTGACTGAATGATGACTGATTGACTATGACGTCACGGGGCTATAAAAAAAATTGACAACTGTGAGTAAACTGCCAACCGCCATTTAATGTTTGTTTACATTGTGTTCATCGAGTTTTCACTTCATTCTTACTTAATTTGCTTTTTGATTCTATTACTCTAACGACCTCGCATTCTCGATTTCCCGACTCAGATTTGATTGCCTTACAACACCGACCCTTAGCTAGATTATTGGACTGTTATTTTCCTGCCTGCGATTTGGATTTACGAACAATGGACACAAATTTCGAAAAAGCTGATAGTAGACACTTACCACGAGTAGATGCATTGATGGTTGGTGTCTACTTTAAAAACAACCCTGACTTTTACGCAGCTGAACTCAGAAATGTAAAAACGGCAAAGTAAGTATTAACTATTTTTAGGTACCTACCAATATCAATGTCATTATAACTGTTAACTTGTAATTAAAGCCAGCTTATCTTTGCGGTATAATTTCTGTCTTTGCAGATCTGCAAGAGAGCTACGGAGACGATGCCATTGGCTACGTACAACTACGCCGAGAATCTGGACTTTGCTCGGTAAAGTGCAAGATCTGTACGGAGCATAAAGTGCGAACAAAATCGTATTCAGTAGAAGTTGTTGTTGACGAAAATTTAAGTGAAATTAAAACGTGTCTGTAAGCATTCTGTGGCATTTTTAATGTGGCTACACAGAATAAGCGAGGAGCCATCATGTACAGAAGTTCAGTGCTATTGGAAAAAAAGTACTTTCTAAAGTTGGAAGCACTACTAAATTTATAACTTTAGACCAAATGACTAAGCAACATCCATCACCATCATCCTCTCAAGTTAGCTCTAGTGTTTATGACGAATTTATAGACGAGGCCAAAAAACGAAAACTATTACACTGTGAAATACTAAAATATGAAAAGGACTACAAACACACAGGCATTAAGCAGTACTCTTTGCATCACATGTTAATACAAACAAATAATGATATTAAGAATGATGTAAACAACATCTTACATTTCAGACCAGCTAACCAGTGATTCTATAAATAAAATAGCTAAAGAGACTACACTACAAAGTCAATGCCCATTATGGTACGAACTAAGATATGGTCGGGTTACTGCCTCAAAAATATTTGAAGTTAGTCGGTGCACAACACCTGATGGCTCATTAATAGCTGCTATTATGGAAGCAAAAACCCCAGATACTGTTGCAATGCAGAGGGGCAGAAAATTAGAGAGTAGTGTTCTGAAGGTTGCCCAAATTAAATTAAAGAAAAAGTTTAAGTCATGTGGGTTATACTTATCTCAATCCCATCCTATGGTTGCTGGGTCTCCAGATGGGATTTGTGGTGATGCTGTTATTGAAATAAAAAGTCCCACTACGGAACAAACTACTAAGAATTATCTAGACAATGGTAGAGTGGGTGAAAAGTATAAGGCACAAGTACAGATACAAATGTTGGTAACAAAAAAAACAAAAAGGATATTTTTGTTTTGCAAGGCATGACTTTACAGA